>CAEFZY010031249.1:0-74475 GCA_903066815.1 Brachyrhaphis roseni
GTGTTGGTGGTCCAGGAGAGGTCTTCACAGATGTGCACCCCAAGGAATTTGGTGCTGCCTACTCTCTCTACTGCAGCGCCATCTATGGTCAGTGGTGGGTGTTCAGTGTGGCCCTTCCTGAAGTCCATAACAATCTCCTTGGTTTTGCTGACATTTAGCAGGAGGTTGTTGTTGCTGCACCACCTGGTCATAAATAATGCACGCAGTAGAAGCCCTTTTTCTGTGGATGCTTGGGATTGCAACAAAAAATATGGCTTCTTAACTTAAAGAACATTAAAACCATCAGATGTTAACTGGTAATCCTAAGCCAAAGCAATTTATTACTATGTTGTTGTTATTGGTCTCCTCCCTCCATGGAGTTGCCATAGCAGCTGTCTCCCCATCCCCACAGCTGCGTACACACACACTTGGTAGATGTCTAATGTCAGATGCCCTCCTGATGCAAACCCCATTTATTCCTGGGGAAAAAAAGGTATTTGAATCAGAAGCTCCCAGGGCCACGACCACCTGTTATACCACTGGAGCCACTGCAGCCTCCTACTATGAAGTTAACCATGAAATGCATTTTCACGTCAGCTTAGCTCTGTTGTTGTTGTTACCCACAACAACAACAGCAACAAAACCATTGTATTGTAGGTGCGAGAGAGAGAGAGAGTGTGTGTGTGTATACATACTTCACATAAAATACACAAATTTGCTTTTTCTGTTTCTAAAACTAATCTTTTTTCTGACTGTACCTTTAAGAAATATTGTACCCACCCTCTCCTCTAGTGACGTCACTTCTCTCCCGGCATGCTCACTGGAAGTCCAATTATTGCTAATGGCGGGTATTGTACAAAACATGCAGATTTTACGCTATTGTTTGTTATCCGGTTGTGTTATTCTGCTGTAGCGATTTTCAAATTATAGTCGCTTGATTTCTGATTTATTTTCGAGTATAAAGACAACAACGGAGCCAAATAGCAGCGCCAGAGGAGTTTGCCACTGTTATCTTTATCATCATCATGTGTGGTAACTAAAGTGTCAAAGTGAAACAGGACAGGAAGACGGCGTGCGTTTGAGTTGAGCATTAGCTAAACTGCTGGCTATGCTAACTCACAGAAACGTCTATTATACTGCTCCGATATCAACCCTACCGTTTACAGTATTAAACTTGATGAAACAAAGAAAGTTAAGCTCGTAAATAGACTCTATATCCCATTCATTCGACCCTTCCCTTGGCTCATAATAAATCTCCGGAGTCGGAAATGAGTCTGGTGAAATTTTTAGTGTTACTTTTTATAACCGTCACGCGGGTCTACGGTTCGTCGAAATTAAATATTCCCAAAGTTTTGCTGCCACTTGCGAGAAGTACAAAAATTAACTTCACACTGGAAACGACTGAAGGCTGCTACAGATGGTGAGTGAAACTGAGGGCTTGACGGGGGCCCGCTTTGTGGGGCATGGAGGTGTCGTATTACCTAGCAAGAGAAGTCACAGGGACTCCCTTATACAGTACACTGGTTTTCTGTAAGAGTCCTGCCGTACTGAATATCAAAAGAGAGTTTTAATATGGTAATATTGCATCTTTTCCCCCCAGAATTAAGTCCCCTCCTGTCAGTTTTTACTCGGGGTCAAATGTGATTTGTGTTTTTTTAAGTCGCTTGTTTCTCTTGTCTAAATAAAATGTTATAGTAACTGTTGTTGATAGCATTTAATCTAAAAGTGGACAGATGACGGTTTCTTGGTCACTTCAGAACCTTTTGGGAGGAACTATAAAAGTCATATAACTTTAAAAAAACTGTGTAAATTTTTGTCATAGGTGTAGGTGGAAAAAATGTATTTATTTATGTCTTAAATTTTGTCATTCATTCATTGTATTGAGGACCAGAAGTGCCATAATTCAGCACGTAAATAATTTGTCAAATAAATGTTTGTAATAGTTCAAAACACAATTGTAATGCGTACTTTTAGTAAATAAAATTATATACATATTTCTAAATATGTATATAATGGAACAATTAAATGTAGAAGTGAATAGAAACTTTGAATTCATTCGACATGTTAAAGTCATAAGCAGGTATTTTATTATGTATTTAATAATTTTATCTTTCTTATACTACAGTTCTTTATATCAGACATTTCTGTTACTATTTGTTTAACTATAGAGTTGTTTAATTGTAGGCTGAATGTCCTGGTGTTTTTTAAGTTTGGATGGTTTTAAATTTGAACAAAAAATCAATTCAGATCTTTTCAGTGTCTGGCCTGGCCTTTCACTGGCAGAGCTTGTCAGTTTTGGTTGTTTGATTTTTATGTGCATCTATAATTGCAAAATACTTTTCATGCAGATATTTTCTTTTTATGTTGCATTACAAATTCCACCATCACGAATTTCAAAGATATTCTGAAAGAAATAGACTATATTACTTTGATAGACAGTGTGTATGGGGGCTGCACAACTTACTGTATCACAATCCTCATGGCAAATGACTACTTGGCTCCCATATTATATTCACGCACACTTCCTGGAAAAAAAATAATCCAGTTTGGATTTATTTAACATCTTAGCAAAACAGCTAACTACTCATTCTAAACAGACACCAGGGATACGGATCATTGTATGGTTGCTATAAATTGAAATTGTGTGACATCCAGATACCTGTATAGTCAGTATTTTTATGGCGTTTGTTGTCCAGGTCTTCCACAAGACCTGAGGTTGCAAGTATCCAGCCTGTGGAAGAGGATGTTGACAGAGGCTGCTCTCAGAAGGCTGTCCTGCAGGCTCGGTCCACCCAGCCCACCAGACTGACCAGCATAATTTTTGCTGAAGATGTTGGTAAGTACAACAATGCCATTTAAAATCACAATGTATGAAATAAAGCAAAGTTCAGATCCATTTTGGGTGTCATTAACACTGCCAAGTTGTTAAAATAAATGTTGAAAATTGTGTTGACAATTATGGGACATATTGAGTGTTTTAGCGTTTTCCTCTAATATCGATAGCTGCCTTTTGAGAAAATATCCTCAACCTAATGGACTTTTTTTTCCAGTAACTCTGCAGCTGTTTTGTAGCTCAAGTAAATGTTTCTCTCATTGTAGTTTATCAGAAAATCACATTTAGTTGTAATTTAAATGTTTATTGAACATTGAATTGTCAATGGTACCCAGTCTTTTGCATTAAAGAGGTTGAACTCGGTCAACTAAATAGGAATTAGGTTTTTTTTTTCCCCTTGTTTTTTATTGTTCCTCTTGTGCTGCTGTAATACCATCTGCTGCCACACACCCATGTGAGCAAGTCGATAAAACAAATCAAAGTAACTAAGTCTGAATGTGGGATAAAATTACCCATCTGTATCATATTTACACATCTTATCTCTCCCATGAAACCCCTATAGCTGTTCCAAGCCACATCATTTGAATACAGTGATAAGCACCCAGAGTCCTACCAACAACTAAAGGAAGCCCCAGAGCATTAACTTCCTGCTAATCATTTGCATATATTTGTCATTAACTATTCTTCATTTATTATAACCCTTTTTCTTACTCATCAATTGGCAGTCTCTGGACAGGTGCTCCGCTGCGACGCCATCGTTGACATCATCAGTGAGATCCAGATCGTCTCCACCACCAGAGAGCTGCATCTTGAAGACTCTCCACTGGCGCTCAGAATTCATGCACTGGATTCAGAAGGTGGTACACTGACTTATTGCAGTAGATCAGCTGTCTAATTAAAGGCTAATGGGGTTCTAAATAAGTAAATACCCTGCCTGGAGCAGGTGTGACCCAAAAAAATAGATGTTGTAATAACTCAGCTCTCCAATCATAAGGATCTGTCATCACACTGTTCATTTGTTGCTTTGAGATCTCTTCAGAGGGGGCTGGCTGCAGGCAGCTCTTTCTTCTCATAAAGGCTGCCACAGTGAAGTAGCTGTTTGTTCTGTGTGACTTGTTCCATTTAGGACAGCCCCACTTCGTTTAATGAGCTGTGGCTGCAGCCTGATACTTGCTGATGATGGCTGCAGGGTGTGGTGCTCTGTTTGCTTTGGCGTAAGAGTCCATTTCAGACTCTTCAAACAGAGTAGATTGCAAATGATTGCAATGCGCTGTTTAATTAAATCCCTCCCAGTTTTGTATCGGACAAAATGATTTTTAATTTATTATCAACTAAAGTGAAGGCACCTCTGGCCTGGCAGTCCGGTTGAAAACTTTTGTTTGTAAATATTCTCAGTTCCTGATTAGTTTTTGCATACCTCTTATTTTATTTTTTTATGAAGTTTCAATATAAAGTTTTTTTTCTTTCCTTTTTGTAGGAAATACCTTCTCTACCCTTGCCGGTTTGGTGTTTGACTGGACCTTAGTGAAAGATGTAGATGTGAATGGATTCACAGACTCCTACAATTCATTACGGTAATCTCTCTTTTGTTAATTCTTTCCTCCTCCCCTCTAAAAATTTGCTATACAGGCCACCAAATGTCCCCAAAAGCAATTTTTAGAATGGTTATGCTGTTTCTGTTATTACCTTTTGCATTTTAATTGCACTGCTGAGGCATTGTTGCTTATTGCTTTTTGTCTTTGTTACGTTCAGGGTGCTTAAATTCTCGGAGTCCACATACACTCCTCCTGGATACATATCTGAAATGGAGCGAGTGGGCAAACAAGGCGACATCATTCTGGTGTCGGGACTGAAAACAGGACATGCTAAGTTAAAGGCCAAAATACAAGAGTCTCTGTATAAGGTAGTAGCTTTATTCTTAACTTTGCAGAGAAATTCTTTCTCTTGCTAATAACATATGGGGTTTCTCACTAGACATGCACCAATCAAAGATTGTAATTTGCCATGTTTTCTTTGATTGGTGCATTCATGATTCAAAATTATGAACTGCCAACATCTCTGGTCTTTAACTGACTCAACTACCAGCTTGTTCTATAATGCTCTTTTTAGAGTTTAGTTAATATATACATCAACTGACATGCTTTGAAACATGCTTAAAATATATGCTTTGTACATGTAACAGAAGTTGGAGAACGTTTTTGTGTTATCTGTAGGAAAAACAAGAAATTTGAGTAGATAAAAATTGGCAGGTCAGACCTCAAAGAAAACTGGAGATTGCTGTCAGCCAGGAGGAACCTGATCGGTTTATTGTGTTTCTTAGTTCTGTTCCTTCCTCCCTCTGTGATGGACTAAAATGTACTCTTAAAAATAGCAAAATGCAATGCAATTCTATAGTGAAGTCCAAATGAGCTCTTCAGCCTTTTCAGATCATTTGTAGCTGCCGTTTTGGTTAAGCTGACAAAGCTTTTAAATGTCAATTTGTGCTATTTCTACATTTTATAACAAACAATTTTTTTGCATGTGATTTGATTTGCATTAGATTTTTTTTTTTTTTCGTCTTTTGGACACTTTTGAAACTTGTGCCCGCTTCATTTGGTTTATTGAAGCGGGAAGCTAAAGCTTTGTTGTTCTGTCACCATGGTAACTATGCCACAGGATGTGGGTGCTGCTGAAGTGAGACTGCTGATTTTAGAGAACATCCTGCTGAGCCCTGCACACGATGTCTACTTAATGGCAGGAACTTCCATCAGATACAGAATCCTCAAGATAAGACAAGGCACTATAACAGGTGTGAATATTTAGCTGATAGTTTTATCTTTAAACTCATGATGCTGTACAGTTCCTGGTGTTAGATCCACCTAAAAATGGATTTGTTGTTCAAGTGAAATTGAAGCTGAAAGAATTTGAAGTGAAGACTGATGTCATGCTGCTTGAAATTCACTATCTTGGTCTGTTTTTGTGTTTCTTCAGAGCTCACAATGCCTTGTGATCAGTATGAACTACACCTTAGAAACAGTGTGGTTGATCCCAATGGAGACCCAGGTGTCAGTGTGGCCTCTCTTGATCAGAGTACCTCCAAAGTTACAGGAGTTCAAATGGGACACATCAATGTGGTGTTGGATCACAAGAGTATCCTTCTGATGAAATGCACCAGCAGCTGAAGTTGTAGCAGTGGTTTAACGAGCCATTTTTTATCAAGATGCACCAATCAATCGCAAGAGATTGGGTCTTAAAGCAAATATGATTGATATTGACCAGGAATAGTGTGATCGATGCATCTCTAATTTTCTATCATTCAGTTATAATTATACATTTCATACCTGAAGCTCTCATTCATGTCTACCTGAGGAAGTTTTCTTTAATGGCTTCCATAAAGGCCTTCGAATGCAAGGAGTATCTCGCCTCCCCAACAGCACGCTCTACGTTGTTGAGCCAGCCTACCTCGGTCTGTCTTTCTGCTTTAATACATATTTTAATTTCCTTGTTTAAAGCTTTAGCTGACCTTTTTTAATCTGTTTTTAGGTTTTAAAATTCTTCCAGGAGAAAGCTGGGTTCTTGAAACAGGCAGAGTGTACAACATTCTTATTGAAGTGTTTGATAAGTCTGGGAACAAAATTTACCTCTCTGACGTAAGTGCAGATCGGTGAGATTTCATGTTTGAAAAAACAAAAAACAAATACAGCAGTTTTATAAGTTGAACAATTTATTTTGATGTTGCAGAATGTCCGCATAAGCACTGTTTTTCCTAAAGAGTATTTTGAGGTCCTGGAGTCTTCTGTGAATGGATCATATCATCATGTCAGACCTCTCAAAGACGGTCTTACTCTTATTGATGCTACCCTAACAGCTGTTGAAGATGAAGTGAGTTATTTTGGACTGTTGCATTCTTGTTTTTAACCTTCCTCATCGTTCTTCCTCTTCATGTTGTTGAATCTGATCATTTCCTGTGTCCACTGTTCTGCTACAGAATAGAAAAGTCCATGGACTTGTCAACCCGGTGCACAATGAACAGGATGTGGAAATTTATAACCCTATAGTCCTCACTCCCAGTATTCTCACGTTTCCATGGCAATCAAAAGTTGGAGCATATCAATACACAATAAAGGTAATTATTCTCTTTCAGCCATGCTGATCGGAGGGCTTTGAATCTAATAAAGGGTACAATATTAAACCCAGTTATTCATACTTAAAAGGAAAATCTAAGTTATTTTGTTCTTGGAATACTAGCATCATGGCTGAGAGTGAGATCAAATTAGGAAATGTGGTGTGTTTGCATCTGATGAGGTATTTTCTGTTGCTCACTCCAGGCAACTGGTGGAAGTGGAAATTTCAGCTGGACTTCATCAAATACAGATGTGGCCACAGTGACTGTGAAAGGAGTGATGACCACAGTCAGTGACATTGGTGTCACTGTAATTTATGCTCATGATCTACGTAACCCACATCACTTTGGACAGATGAAGGTTGGTTGATAATGACACTCATTTCAAAATTATTGTGGCACAAACGTTGGCTAATATTTGGGTTTTTATTACTTTTTTATCTGTTGGTCATGTAGTAACTTCATCGCAAAGCTTGCAGAAACAAAGCTGGTGAATGTGTTAACTGTGGAGGGCTGACTACAAATTCATATCAAATTTGTAAAACATTTTGAAAACGATCCAGCCAAAAAACCTCTCCACTTCACTATTATACTTTACTGTGCTCCATCACACAAAATTATGCTAAAATACTCAGATGCTGCCATCGTAACTTGACAAACAAAATGGAAAAGTTCACGTGTTAATAAAATGTGGACGTTACAATTAAACATTTACTGTTATTAATCTTCCTCAATCATTCGTCCTGCTCAGGTATATGTTGTTGAGCCTGTTGCCATGGACTTTGCTCCATGTCCAGTAGAAGCCCGCCTGGGCCAAGATCTGGAACTGCCCCTCCGGATCTTTGGGTTGCTGGAGGAGTTAGAGATGGAGCGAGTCATGTTGAGTGACTGCTCCCACTTTGACCTGCTGGTCGAGGAGGAGAACGAAGGAGTGTTTGAACTGTTAGAGGGTGAGTCTCTGTGATTTGACTAGGTCAGACAATAACCAACGAGTTTGTGCCTGATCTTTATGTGAAGTGCAAAAAGTGAAGACTGTAAGAGAAGCACATTGTAAAGAGCCTTTTAGAACAAATAGAGTTGGTGTTGAGGAAGAGATACTATTTTGTCTTACATGATTGGGTGTCTTTACTTTGGACTCTTCATGCTTTTGCACATTTTGTAAATTTATTCAGTGTCCCAAGTTAAGATGCACTGATTGCATTGTCTGATTTTCTTTTTTTTTCTTTCCTCCTTTAACCAGCCAATTGTAATTTATGCTGCCTTGTTTTATTTCTGTCTGAACTGAATTAAGTCATTAAATGTTCATAATAAAATGTTTGCAATACCAACTCTTGGATTTTCCACAAAATGACAGTACACTACAGCTTTCTCGCTACAATTTTAATTCTATAAATAATCCACCCCAAGTGTGGCATCTTTTAAGTGGCAGCCATCTAGTTTTTTTTTTAAGTTGCAGAACAACATACCTTGAAGCTGCCAGCAGCAAAGTGAACTGCAGATATTTCTGTCGTATTTGAGATGAGAGACAACTACAGAAGAGCAATTGTCTTTTTCCTATTTAAAGTTGCCATTTTAAATTATCTCATCCTTTGGCTTGTCGCTCTGCGTTTGGTTCTTCCTCAGGGAGGCTGGCTCCTGGCCAGAAGCACTGCAGTGGAGTGCAAGCCAAGGCCCTGACTCCTGGCTACACGGTGCTTACTGTCAGCTACACTCATGGCAATGTGCATCTCAGTGCCAAGATCACTGTTGCTGCCTACCTCCCTCTCAGAGTGAGTCTTTCAATCTTATCCTTTCAGGAATTTGCTAATTATGAACTTTGACCATGGCATTTTAATCAATCTGTACGTATTACAGGTTGATTAAAATCTGTAATATGCCAGCCTGAGATTTCCTCAGGCTGGAAAATTATCTAACAGTTTTGTTTTGTTTTGCTTTTTTTGTCTTTATTTATTTATAATTTCTCAGTAGAAAAAACAAAAGTGTATGTTTTTGTACTATTTATTTAAAATAAAAGCAAATTAATATCACAGAGATGGGCTGAGCTGTTTTCTCGCGACTTATTTTAGTTCCACATATTGTCTTCATAAACAAATAAATATTCTTTCATGTCTAAGAAGAAATAAAATAAGCTCTTGAATCCGTTCAGATTTTATTCTTTCTAAATTTGCAAAATTGTTGTTTAGTAAAATGTAGACTCCATTAAAGCAAAAATAATGAATTGTTGCTGTATAATTTAACATTTTAAAGAACTAAGTATTGTTTGAGGAAGTGGGAATAAATTGCTTCACAATATCTGTAGAATTATCTTTGGTTTACAAGTGTGGATAACGAAAGTTTTAAGCATTAACATGTTTGAATCTCTTTTGGGCCTTACAGTTTTGTTTTTGTTAATAGTGTCTAATTCTTCAAATATTTCAGATATTTTTGCCATTTTGCTTTGTTTAGTTTTGCCCTGGTAGATAAAGATTGACCCATTTTCTTCTTGTAATGATGTTTTTCAAGTTTTCAGTTTTCCATCAAAGTTCCTTTTCACAGTAAAATGTTCTGTAATATACATTATACACTTTCTTTAGGTTGTGTTTTTGTAAAGTTAAAGATCTTTTTCTTGGATTTTCACTGTTATCTCAAAAGTTTGTTCATTCGCTCATCCCAATAATATAACTTCATTTTAAGGGATTTTTTTTTTTCTTTTAATTTCAGAATTTACTGATGAAATCTTGTCATCTTTCAGGCGGTTGACCCCGTGTCGGTGGCTGTAGTCACACTTGGATCTTCCAAAGACATGTTGTTTGAGGGAGGACCACGTCCTTGGGTTTTAGAGCCCTCAAAGTTTTTCTGTTCTTCACGAGCTGAGGATGAGAGCAGCGTGAGCCTCGATCTGATTAGTCCTTCCTGTCAGAACTATAATCGTCACTGGCTTAGAGCAACCTGTAGGGTGCTGGGAGAACAGGTAAGGCTGATGGAAATCATTGTAGTCCCAGATTCTCCACTTTCTGGCACTAAAACAGCCTATATTTCTTAAAACAAAATCTGACAAATTTTTTGTTCTTTAGCCGTATTATCTTTGTCATCTCAACTGTCACCCTCTCATTCTTTAGGTGTTAGAGATTACGGTGGGGAACAAGGCCACTGTGACCAATCCGTTTCCAGCTGTGGAGCCGGCAGTGGTCAAGTTTGTTTGTGCACTTCCATCACGGCTCACACTGGTTCCAGTTTATACCAGTCCACAGCTGGACTTAGCCTGCCCTCTGATGCAGCAGAATAAACAAGTGGTGCGTGAGGTTTAAAAATGGTTTAGCATGCTAACTTTTAATCAGTAGATTGTTTTTTTTATTTATTTATTTATTTGTACAGGTTGTTTAGATAGAACAATAGATCATTGTAACAAACAGTTAAAATGCTAATGATTTATGTTGCATTTTCAAAACTAAATCTGTAAAATTTGTTCTAATGTTTTGGGTGGTTTTTTTTTTTTGCGCTCATTTGTCAGGTGCCTGTTTCAAATTATCGGAACCCGGTGTTGGACTTGGCAGCTTTTGATCAGCAAGGAAGGAAATTCGACAACTTTAGCTCTTTAGACATTTTGTGGGAGTCATCAAAGAGGTCCCTGGCTAGTATTGAGCCCACTATGCCCATGGACCTTCAACTGTTTGAAGACAGCAAAAAACAAATGAAACTACATGGTAACTTTTTTTTTTTTATTAAGTGGTGTATGATTGTCCCAATTTAAAAATGCCTTCTTATGCGTCAAGCCCATTTTTAAAGGAAATTTGAGTGATAGCTATTAATCTTGTTAATTTTTTTTTGGTTAGGACGTCAGACAGTTCTTGTCCATCAACAGACAGGAATTGCTGCTATTACTGTGACAGCTGTTGGATACCAGGTTCCACATCTACAAGTTGCTAAAGTTCCCAGTCCTGTAAGAAAAACCTACTTCCAAGTTGTATACAAAAACCTCTTTAAAAGATTGCAACAACAGTTGCAAAGAATTTGGGTAACATGTTGCTATGAGTGTAATTTTGAAAGAAACATAACTTAATCTCACTTACAGTTGCTGCTTTGCTCTTTGAAACATTCAGGACCAAAATCAACTTCTGTTTATGAAATTGCCTGTGCTGTAAGAAACCATCAATTCTATAAGGGTGCAGAAAATCTGTGACATTGTTCACAACTTCTCTTTTTGTTCGCTGATTTTCCCCAGTTGAAATTCAGCTGGAGAAATTGTGTTCAATGGAAGAAAGCCCAGATAGAGCACTGAAGGGAGATGAGAATTGAGTGGAATTGTGTAGGAAGACAATGGCCAGGCAATTCCCAATTAAATCACCAGATAAATCAGGCTGGCACAAATGTTTTTTGGTACAGTGCCGCAGTACTTGCACACCATGAATATTGCACATATGCACCACTGCTACAGAATTAGCAGAATTGTAAGTAACCTATTGATAGGAATGACCCAAATAAAATAACATAAACCCATACCATTATGTCCAGACACAGTCTGGATGCTTGAAACTAAAATCGAAACGTAGCAATTACCTGGCTGGATGACGACGCTGATGAAATTTCATTCCCAAATAGTTAGTTGATTCTTAAATGTCACGGCTTCTTTTAGTTGTCACATTTAAGAATTTGCAGTAACAAGAGTGGTGTCACTGCAAATTTAACATACACCATCCTGTCTCGGTGGAAAACTGTGAATTCATCACACTGGATCCTAATACACATGCATTATTCTGAATGGGAGTTAATTGGGAGAAGCACACTTACTTCAAAGACGTGACAGGACTTGACCTTCAGACTGCTGAAGGGTTGGTTAGTCATTTAGTATCACAAAGCAGCAATATTCTAAAGGCTATTACTAAATTAGTGTATTTATTCATCACTCTGTACATGCATGAGCAATATGCAAACAACTTGCTTTTGTGAATGAAAGTCAGATTCTAACAGGTTGAATTCGCTTTGCTGGACAGTATGAACCTTTGACACCTGTCTCTGCCACACTGGAGCTTCTGTTGGTTGAAGATGTGAAGGTTTTTCCTGAGAGAGTGACTATTTATAACCACCCAGATGTGCGGGTAAGATCAAAATTATCACTGCTGTTTATTTGCATTGCATTCTTCTGTTATCTGTGCTTTTTCTGCACTGAGTACAGTCACACTGGATTGTATGAAATGTTCACTTGTAAGTTAGGGATGTATCTGGGCCACTCATTACATTGATTTAAAACTTTAGGTTGTACTCATTTCAACAGTGACTGCTGTGTTCAGTATGAAGCCATTAGCCTATAGCTATTTAGGAAATCAATCTGGATTCATCAGTAAAATCTTAGTCACTATAGGTATAATTATGTTTTAGTGATTCAAACATTGTTTTCTTTGCATCCACTAAAATCACAAGGTGCTGCTAATATCAAATACATTAAGGTTAACAGCGTGGCATGCTCAATTGAATACAGAGTTATTTATTTTACTTAGCAGTAGTTAATAAATGTAATTTCGAGGCACATTATTAGAAAAACTGGTTCATTTTAATTCCAACTTTACAGAGATACACAGAATCAAATTCATATCTGTTCAACTCAATCATAGATGAATTAGATTCAATTACACTCAGTACATCAAGATCCTATGTATAATACAAGAGAGATTACATATTATGTCTGCAGAAAACCCCTGCTAATTGGATCATAGCAAGCATGTGGCGATAGTAGAGGGGAACATTTTGCTTTTTAACAGTAGAGCCCAAAATGTCATTGCAATTAAAGTTTTGTTTCACAAGCTTATGTCATTATATTCTAATTGCAACAAAGTAAATGTAGTTTTTAAGTAAACATGAAGTCCAAAATGTTAAGACATAGAAAATTAGTGTTAGGTTTTGTAAAGTTGATGATGACCATTATTATTATTGGGGACTTTAGTCTTTTGTTTCCCATTTGCTATCACTATTTGGTTTGAATTCGGGCAGAACAAATATATAAATTAGATAATTTTATCATCAGAAATATTTTATTTTTCCAAATTAAATAAACAGAAATCCAGTATTTTACATTCTGGCTTATTTAGAATGAATTTAAACATAAGTAATTATTACAAATTATACAGTAGAAACTTGTCATCTTTGCTCATCAGAAAATTAAAACTGCCATATTTAAGAGTATCTTTATATAGGTGTGTGGAATAACTCATGGTCAGTAAAAGGATTTGTAAAATGTGAGTTTCTGCAGGAATCCTCTCTTATGTCACTTACAGATTAACTTGTAAGTCACTTACAGATTAACTTGTAAGTGACATAAGAACTATATTCTTAATGTTTTACTGTGGTTTGTCCTGCAGTTGGATCTGACTATGCAAGAAGGTTCAGGGCACTTTTTTATGAACACCAGCGTGAAGGGGATTGTGGATGTCATGCTCCAAGAGGCGCAAGGCGAAGCTCGGGTAAGAAACATCTGTACTGTACATCTGTATTGCCATGAAATACTTATCGCCGCCACAAAACTGGTGGCGATAAGCATTACTTTCCTGCTTATAATGTGAAATGTAACTGCACCTTTGCCTGCAATGCTTTAGTTCATTTTTACGTTTGATGTTCTTCTACATAAACTATTTTCCTGTCTCTGTCCAGGTTTCTCCAGTCCGTACAGGGACGGTTTCTGTGATGGTTCACGATCTTTGTCTGGCTTTTCCAGCACCTGCCAAATCAATAGTTCATGTTTCTGACATCCTGGAGGTTAATGTTAGAGTAGTTGACAAGGTCAGTTGAACTCTTTTACCATGTTAGCATCAAAGCCCTGCCATACCACATTATCTTTATTATCATTACCATAAAGCAAACCACTGGTGTGTGGAGATTAAATATGGTTTAATGGTCTCCATGTCACCTTGTCCTAAACTATATACAGATCCTATGCACCAGTATTTTGTCCCTCATCGTGATTGTAATTCATCTTGATTACAGGTGCAGATTGGCAAATTTGTTAACGCTTATGTCAGAGTGTTGGATGATAACAGGAAGCCCTTCTCAGCCAGCTATTTCCAATCCATGAAATTGAAACTCAAGGCAGCCTCTGTAATAGTTTCTCTGACGTAAGTAATTAGAAACATTATTTATATGAAACAATTAGCAATGGCTACATTTCTATAACTCTCCCTGCAGTCCTTTAGCAGAGCTGACAGAAAGTGACACGGCAGTGTTCCGGGTGAAAGGACTCTCCATCGGTCAGACCACCTTGTCAGCTGTTGTTGTGGATAAAAACGGGAGAAAAATAGCCTCAGCGCCACAGCAAATTGAGGTATAATTTTCAGAAAGCAGGTTCATATTTTTGTTCTGGTGGATGTTGTTAAAAGAAGTAACATTTCACTGCTTTTTATAGGTGTTTCCGCCTTTCAAGCTTATTCCCAGGAAAATGACTCTGTTAATTGGAGCAATGATGCAGGTAGGTGTGGTAAAATGGAAAAATGGCACCGGTTCATCTTGCAAAGCGACTTTGTCTCGTCATTTATCTTTCAGAATTACTCATCTTTATCTTGACGTCACTAATTGCGTTTTTTCACTTCATCACCAATTAAAAAAAATTATGTTTACTATGTAGCCTCCTAGGTGCTGAAAATCTTACTTCTGCATTGCAGGATGTTTTGCATCTCTAAAGCTGGAATTTTAAACATTTATGTTTCAACAGGCCTGGTCCTGATTACTCCAAATGAGCTATTCATTCTCTTTTCACTCTTGTTTCCATTGATAGATCACATCTGAGGGTGGTCCTCAACCTCAATCCAACATCCTGTTTTCCATTTCTGGTGAGGAAATAGCTTCTGTTAATGCTGTGGGCCACGTTAGGGGAGTCTCTGTTGGGAATGTTACAGTGACAGGATTGGTCCAAGCTGTTGATGCTGAGACTGGGAAGCTTGTGGTCATATCTCAGGTAAATGGTAGTGGATTCAGCTGTGTATGGATTTCTTACCTTTAGCTTTAAGTCTAATTTTCCTTTGACTGTAGGATCAAGTAGAGGTTGAAGTTGTTGTTCTGTCGGCCATTCGAATCAGAGCACCAGTTACAAGAATAAAGACTGGCGCACAGGTCTGATTATTTTTGTTTTATATTTGGTTCTTTCTTTAAGTACTCTTTACAACTTTCTGAGGTTCTTTGTTGTAAAATTCAAATATGTATATTTGTGTGTGTGTGTAGATGCCAGTATATGTGATGGGGCTGACCAATAGCCAGACGCCCTTCTCCTTTGGCAGTGTTGTACCTAGTCTCACTTTTTCTTGGTCTACCACTAAGAGAGACATTCTGGAGGTCCACTCCAGGCACACTGAGGTATTTTTATTTATTTTTTTAATCTAAAAATGCTGGTTTAGATCTTGTTTAAAGAAAATAATTGTTCAAGGTTTCCCCCAGAAAACTTGCAAAGCTTGGTAGTAGGGGCGCTAGGGTATTCATTCTGCACCCTACTGTGTTATTGAGTTAAAAAATGTTTAAAGTTGACAGGAAACTTTAAAAATATGACTAGGTAATTATGTATTATCGGAAGACATTATTAACAACAATACCTAAACACCAACTATAAAGTCTTAAAAAATAGACAAATATAAAACAGTTAAAATAATTATTTGCACTTCAGTTGTTTCATCCTAATGAAAGTGTCCAATATTTTTTGATCGTTTATTTGTGACTTTCATTTGCTGAAGTTGTTGGCATGCAGACTGGTGAAGAGTCAGTGATTATGGAGGCTAGTCTTCCTATGTGTTCACATACTGACCGCAATATGTTGCCTTTGTACTTCCAATCATTTCACCAAAGAGACTCTTTAACCCGTCTTTGCTATCGCTGTTAGTGGTGTATAAAAAAAACCCAACTAATTAACAAATAATGCTTAGCCTGGTGGGGGCGCAAGTAAAGCCTGGTGGCCTGCCAGGCTCATAATACACTGGGGAAACCCTGCTGTTAAGTTTATGTTATGAATGAAGGGTGGGATTGAATAAGGTTGCACTTAATCCACTTTTTCCAACATGTAAAATGAATCTTCACATTTGAGTTATTTTATCTACTATTCACACAACAGTTACTAGTGCTGAATATGAAATATGCACTCAATGACATGAATTAATTATTTTGTTTGAACTGTTTTCTTGCCAGGGTTGAATGATTAAACGACATAAGTGATTCTAAAAAGCAAGAAAACTTGACATAAACTAGAAGATGCTGGAATGAGTTGGACTGAGAATTGGACTCTTAATTGTACATGTATTTATACCAAAAACATCCAGTACAGCCCTGTTAGTT
The DNA here is from genome assembly GCA_903066815.1 of Brachyrhaphis roseni. NCBI lineage: Eukaryota > Metazoa > Chordata > Actinopteri > Cyprinodontiformes > Poeciliidae > Brachyrhaphis > Brachyrhaphis roseni. The sequence goes on from CAEFZY010031249.1 coordinate 16,194, forward strand.
TGGTTTGGTACACAGCAGCTTTTTGGATGCAAGAAGTTTGCAGGTTCTCTGCATCTCGCTAAGGGACATTTTCCAAATACTAATGGTGACTTTAGTATATGGTTGAGCCTATATGTCTAAATTGGAAAAAATTCTCATGTTCAGAGTTGTATGTTTAATTGTTGCACCCTGAGAGAGATTCAAATCCATTAATAAAAACCCATATTAGTAACATTTGTAGTCATTTCTGGCACCAGTTTAGTGTTTATCAGCCCATTGTTGTCTTTTAGCCAACATGATTAAATCTTTAATCGTTTAATTTTATTTAAATATAAAATTCGGAGTGCTAAATGTATTATGTAGCTTTTGTCCTATTATAAGCTGGGGAAATGCGAGAGTTAACTTTGTTCTGTTCTTGTCACATGCTGTTTCTGTTGAACCATATCTATTTTAGGCTCTGTCTTCTCTTTGATCCTTTTTTCTGATTAAATTAAGATAATGTTGTCTCTCTGTTATGGTGGAGTTTCTAGAACCCCGTCCCGCTCAGCTCAACCGCTTCCTCATTAATAGCCTCCGTCTTGCTTCTCTTTTCTCATCGCTGTTGTCTTCTTTATTAGATTTGCTGCTATTTTTGCCATTCTTCTGATGATCTCTGTCTTCTTCAGGCTAATGTTGAACTTCAGCCAGAGCATAATTTTGGCATGACAGTGACGGGGAGAACAAGAGGCCGGACTGGGCTGAAGGTGGTTCTCAGAGTTTCTGACCCAAATGCTCAGCAGCTAGAGGGAAATGTTCTGGAGCTCAGAGATGAGATCCAGATCCAGGTACGGTGGCGACACATACGGGGGGTAATCTTGTGTAAGAACTGTTCATCTTTCTTCTCAGCACCCGTATTATAAATAATTTAAACCTGTTTTATGCACCTCTCTGCTCGTCGCCACTATTCTCCCTGCTGCTTTATAATGTTGAAAGCTTTCTTTGTGACAGCAGAATATTGAAAATGCAGAGGTTTGAAGGATCTTTGAAGAGATAACGCTGCAGATTAGTTGAAGCTGAATGCATCTGGCTTCCGGCTGTAATAAACCATGACATGTCACTAGTGCAGAAACATCAAAGGTCCTCTAATAATTTGAGTTTTAACGCTCTTCTTTAATCAAGGTCTATGACAAGCTACACGTGCTTCATCCTCAAGTAGAAGCTGAGGAGATCCTGATGGCTCCAAACTCTGCCCTCAAGCTCCAAACTAACAGGTGACTTATCTGTTCTTGTTGCACAGTGTGCTTAGTGTATTACTTATAATACACAACGTCATAGAAACATGATGTGGTTGGTTTTTTTTCCTGTGTCTAACAGGGATGGTGTGGGTGTGCTCTCCTACCGGATGCTGGATTGCCCTGACCAGCTTGTTGTTGCTCAAGTTGACAATAAGGGCCTCCTCTCATCTGGTTCTCTCACTGGGATATGTTCTCTACTGGTCACCTCACAGGAGATTTTCGGTGTCAATCAAACTCTCATCCTCACTGTGAAGGTCAGCTCAGTTAGTTGAACGAAATGATTTTAGGATTTTTGTTTTTGTAACCTCTAGCCTTTGGAGAGTAATGTTGAAATCCATCTAACTGCCTGCCAAAAGTTCAACAAGGCTTTAAAGGCTTAAATTTATAAATCTTGATTTTAATTTTTATTTTTTTAGAAAAAAAAAAAAATCAAAATTTAAATCTTATTTGACTGGTTTATTGTCCCAGAAATGATTGTGTTGATAATATTGTTCTTTTGAGGCCATTTTGAAGTAATATATTGATAATGGCATTACAATGGAAGTGTGCCCTCTCAAATTAAAATAAATTTTAATTTTGTCCAGAACACTCCACACTGGATATTTTAAATATTGGAAATATAACGCAATAAACAAAAAACAATATGTTTAAAAAAGAATAAAAATCACACAACTTAAGCCAAGTTGTGTGTGATTATGATGTCTCTGTAAATAAAATTGCTGTTCAAAAAATCTTAATAAATAGAACAGAAATTATGGAGCCCATTTTAATTAATCATGCAATTAATTGATTAATTGCTTATTGCCAGAGGCTTAACGGTTATGCTGTGAGAGAACCATAAGCTCCATGATGCAGGGAAGCTTAATCATGGAGCCATTAATAAATAATTTAAATACTGTGACATAAAAGTGAAAAATTAATAATCTAAAATGTACAATACCTGCTTGCATAATGGTGCTCACCCTTAAACTATTATTTGTTGAAGCACTTTTTGATTCAGTTTTGTCATCACTGATGCTGGTCATCCCCCAGACTTGCAAGAAAAACAAAGCAAACCTGCAGGATAAACACAAAAATTTGATGAATGTATCAAAGCAAACAGCCCAACTAAAACTGATAGAATCTGGAATCTTGATCCCGTTACATGTCATTCACTGTATGAAGGTAATTAATCATCAAGTAAAATATTTCAACTTCTAAATTAGCAAGAAAATACATATTAATTCAAGAGGTTCTGAGACAGATATTTACAGGCATTCAGATATTTCTTTTGAGTAGCCTTTCATGGTGAAGGCATTCATCTGTGTCAGCGATTCAGGATGGTAAGGGCTCGGGATAAAATTTGTTTTGGCTAAATCAATGACTTTTTAAGGGACCTTGTAGCAGTTGAAATGTAAGGGTAGCTCTATTGTGTTATGTTCTTTAAATAAGTAGGTCAAAAAATATTTTCTTTTTTTAATTTGCAGAAACTTTTTAAACTTTTTGCTTAACACTAAATCTGTGCAGAAAGGTTTCAGATAATCTTGTTGAATAATGCTAAAAACTGCTGAACAAGAATTTTTAAAAATGAAACGCTCACGCTGCTGAGAAATATGAGCCTCTTATCTATGTGGCTTCCCTTTTTGTTCCCAAGCTTTTGAAGTGACAGCTGACAGCTCTGACTGATTGCAGCACCAACCTCTTTTATTTGATTCCTCAGGTGGTTCCTGTGTCCTATGTCCGCTTCAGTGCCAGTCCAGTGCTGAACACGCCCACTAGAGAGGGCCTGAGCGCCTTTCCTCTGGGAATCCTGCTCACCTTCACTGTCCACTTTCATGCTAGCACTGGAGAGGCCATGCACAGCTCAAACTCCCAGCTTACATTTTCTACAAACAGGTCAGTCATCTTTTATCTCGATATCCCAAATGAAAACTTTTTGACAGTGTTTGAAAAATCATCCCATTAGTCTTGAAGCCAGAGAAAAATGATCCAAATGACAGTTTAAAGGTTGACAAAGTTAACTTTCCTTCTTCTGCTGGACACATAAATCAAATTGTCTTTTAGAAATTTGCTTTTCAATGTTGTCTTTTTTTTGTTTTTCATTCTGCTTTCTGATGAGATGAACATTATCCTGCTTGTAATACCGTAAAGCACCATGAAAATAGTCTATGACCAGTACAGAACACAGGAGGGAGCAGTATTACTTTTAGTGTGTAGGGGAACGCATACTACAGGATTTTCATCCTGTAATCCTGCCCACTTGCAAAGTAGGATGGGACAAAATATTGTTAAATGTTCTGTGACCTTAAGACATGCAGCTTTTTACACTGACTCTATGCCAACTACAATGTTTTAAGGAGGAGTCGGCAGTGCTTGCCTACAGGAGTAGGTATACCTCTTAGTCTCTGTCATATTTTGTCATGTTGCAATCACAAACTTCATATTATTGTGGGGGTTTTTTTTATATAGTGACCAACACAAAGTAGGACAAAATTGTGGTGAGAAATATGGTTTTAGATATTTCTCACTTAATTTCATACTGTTGCATGAAATTAAGTGCAGTGATTTGCCTTCAGTAATCCCCTGATTATTAAATCGTCCACTTGTATCTGTATATTTTAATTTCCTCTATAGCTGTGTTGCAAAGACCTCAGAGGTTCCTTCCAAAACATTCTTAACATGACAGATGAGTAAAGCATTAATCATGGAAGCAGCCTAAAGGCCAATGGAAGCTCAGGAGGAGTTGCAGAGAACCACAGTTCAGGTGGATGATCCATTGACAGCACAACTATTAGCTGATTATTCTACAAATCTGGCCTTTATGAAAGAGTTTTAAAAGGAAGTTCGTTGAGTTGGTCTCGTCTCCATGTTTTTGCCTACATGTCAAGTGCTATTTGTTGTGAAAAACTAAGATTGCATATTACCCTCAACACACAATCTTCATGTTGAAATGTGGTGGTGGAAGCATCGTGCAGTGAGGATGCTTTTCTTCAGCAGGTAGAGAAATTTCAGTTGACTGGAAGATGGATGGGAAAATATTTTGGTGTCTATATGTGCAAAACTGATGGAGACATGTCCAAAAGTTAGTCTGAAGATTTTTTTTAATGAACAATAAGCTTTCTTTCAGTTTACAACTATGCATTACTTTGTGTCAGAGTACAACATGATTGCTATGAAAATACATTAAAGTTTTTGGTTGTAATGTGAGAAAAGGTATGAATACTTTAGGAAAGCAGTATATCAGCTGTGACAAGCACATTCTTTTCAGAGCTGTTGAATGAGGAAACAATTTGTCTTCAGTCCAGCTTTTTTGTTTGTGGAAACAGGATGGCTCTCAGTAAAATGTTGATATCTGTTCTTAGATCCTTACTTTAAAAAAAAATGTCTTAATTCAGCATTTTTCTCAAAGGAAAAGATTTACAAGCTCAAAACAATAAAGAAATTTTAAAAAAAGAGTAACTCTGTTAATCTTTTCTCTCTCCTATAATCTTGCTGTTTTGCACATTGAACTGCAGACATGTCCATAAGTTGTGGAAAATGTTTCTTGTTCATTTGCTTTCAACACTTTGTGTGCTTCTGCTGATTGGATTTTAAACACTAGTTACTGAAAATGCCTAATTAAAGCCTTCTTCACTCTGTCAAAACATCCACACCAAAGAGTGTTGTAGCTATGAATTGGAAGAGAGTATAATGATGCAGTCACTGATCAGAAAAGCATTTCTATTTCTTCTTCTTTTTTTTAGTTCTGACTGGTCTGTCTCCAATCAAGCTAAAAATTGGCCAATTCTGGCCCTGAACTACATACCTATTAATTGATTACCGTATTTATTTGAGGGAAAATACTCTTTCAAACTGTTTCAGAGCTAAATTAGACAGCACATTGAAGAAAAAAGCAGCTTAACAGAGCAGCTGGTCGTTTACATTAATGATTTTTCTTCTGAATAGTTAGTGATACTCTTACACTTTAGTCTCTTATATGTTCAGTCTGATAATAGTTGCTAAGGTCACCTCAGAGTGTTTCAGCTGCCTCCATGAGGAGTTGACATTAATTTTCCAAACTCGACCAGTAACCTCACCTCAGATTTTCTCCTGAGGAAGGAACCTAAATTAATAGAGGCACTGAACACGGAGTAGAGTTGCTGCTCTTTCAGGGAGGCGACTCCCTCACCATCCTGCTCAGTAAATTGATACGTTGTTACACTGCTACATTGTTTTCCAGTCCATGAGATAATTTTAGAGCAAGAGTTGGAAACTGTGTTTTAAAGTCCTAATGGTGTGGGATCTGTGAACACTGGCCAGTGATTAAATCCTGCAGAGTCTCGGAAGATCTAATAGGTTTCAATATATGAGGTTAAAACAGTTTTGCCTTTTTGAGAAATGAGACTTTGTGACAAAATATAAGATGCATTTTTAAGTGGAGCGAAAATGGATCAGCATCCTAAAGGAAAAAAAAAAAGAAAATAAGCCATAAAACATGCCTATAAATTTAGAACACCAATCAGCTATATTGGTCAGGTTTGAGGTTTTCTTTTACAGTATATATACATCTATTGACTTAGCCCTGAAACTATTTTTATAACACACACATTACAGATTCATCCTGATGTGCAAATTTTATTTAATTTGTATTTTTCAGAGCATTCTTGCATATTAAAAATAGCCAGATCAGATTATTTACAATTAGCTGGAAATATATGGAGTTGCATGCTTTTTACAACAAACTTATGTTCTTCTTGCTGTGTGCCCATCACCTACTGTGGCTCTGTGCTTTGTCTTAGGGATGATCTGGTCCAGCTGGGAGTCGGCCCCACTAACCACTCAGTGACAGTGAAAACAGTCAATGTAGGTCTCACACTTCTGGCACTGTGGGATAATGAAAACATGGGAGTGGCGGACTACGTTCCACTTCCTGTTGATCATGCTATCCATATGGATGAAGCCAATAAACTCATTGTGGGTGATGTGGTCTGCTTCCAAGCCAAGTTAACAAACCCAGATGGTAGGTGTACCATAAATTGCTCCAAGACATTTGTATAAAATGTACCAACATAACATTTAGTAACTCTATCAGTATATATTTATATGACACACTTGTTTTTCTGTTGTTTCCCCACATCTTTTTTCTTCACCAGTTCTTTTTTTTTTTCAGCTACATAACTTAATACTTTGTGCATATTCCATGCTGTATAGAATTGTCATTTACTACCCAATATTTGCAGCAGATTATTTTGTTGCCATCTTTTCAGGAGCTCCTGGCACATGGAGTTCCTCTGCAGACGGTGTTCTCCAGGTGGACCCTAAAAGCGGGGCAGCTGTAGCCAGAGACTCTGGCATAGTGACTGTGTTCTACGAGATATCTGGTGTTTTGAAAACCTACAGAGAGGTAAATTATGTGTTTATTATCTCTCGTTAAGGCGGATCTGAGCAAATTGCATAACTACAACTTTCCTTTGGAGATTCATGAATCATTCTTCATCACACAATAATATAGTTTTAAAAAATAATGCACAGGTTTTAAGACCTATTAAGTTTATTCTTCATCTATTAAAGCAAAGTTCAGTGGATAAAAAATTGTTCTTAACTCATACTGGACAAGAGTAATTGTGAAGACAATAATTTGCTGTGTCTTAGTTTTCAACCTTTTCATTTAATTTCCCAGTGAATTCAACTCAACCAGTAATTTAAAACAAATGCAAATTAAAAAAAACAAATACATTAGCAGAATGAGACATGGGGATATGTTGTGTTGAGATTTTCTTTAAAAGCTCATGAGACTCAACTGAACAGTTACAGATAGCGTTTCTGTCAATGTTAGAAATGCAAGAGGTGGTTGAGCTGGTATTGCTCGTTGTTGTAAAAAATGTCAAGAATTTTGAGCTATCACATTGACAAATTGAAATGAATGATATGTGAGAGTTCAAAATGCTGTCAGTATTTTCATAACTAAACATCAATATATTCAAAAATATGATCAAATGCAGTTGTATTAGTAGCTTAGTGATAAGAATCACACTTTATGTCCTGAAGAAGCCTCTTTGAAAATAACTTTTTTTTTAAAGATCAGCATTTGTATTTGTGGAGCTGAGACTGCAGTGACAGCTGTACAGTTACCAAAACAAAGTTAGATACTTTTTTATCATCGTTTTTATTACCACAATAATGGCACGAAATCTTGTGATAGAATTGTATTTTCACATCACCCACACCTAGGTTTTACGTCCAGTAAAAGAGAAGAGGGACACAATATGCCTGTTTGTCAGTGTATACCCACATTTTTTGCCATTATGTTTCAACCTACTTATGTTTTTGCACCCCTCAATTAACTATTTCATACCCTTATACTTAATCATTGTGCATCAGTGCATTTCCCTTAATAGTAAAGTCTTAAAATGAATTATTAATAAAAAATAATAGACATAGAAAAATAAAACAAAAACCTCCTCATTTTTAATCTTTAATAATAAAAACAGAAAAATTGTGCTTGAGGAGTTATAAACAAATTGGACACCTCACACCAGGTTTTTGACTGAAACTGGAACTGTTCTGGCAGGAGATCCAAACAGAAATTCAATTTTATGTCTCAAACTACAACATAACCCAGAACACAATATTATTGGTTCAACTCCAGGGGGAAATTTTGGGGGAAAATGCTTAAGTTGTACATTTTTTTTTTTCTAGTCTCCAGAAAAACAACGTCTCTGTCATGGTTGAACCCACTTTTGAGCTGTGGAGATTAAGACTGAACAGAGTGTACACAATGGAAAAACTAATGTTTACTTAAAGATGAATTTGGCTTTGTGGGTGTCTTTTAACATTCTTTGCTTGGTCAAACACAAAGCAGGTTGAAACATTGGGTGAGGATAAGTATTGACAATGTTAGAGTAAATAAGTAAAATACCAATGCACGGTCATGTTGGTGTCTTTTTTGCTGTTTTTTTCTATATTTTCCCATCATTATTGGAGTTATTTCTGTACTGCAGATGCAAAATGTGAGTCTCACATATATTCTTAATTTTAAATATATTTTTTGGAAGACTTTATTTTGAACCTTATGTCCACTGACTCTTAAATAAGTAAATAATAAGTAAAGAAGCACGTTTTTAGGAGTCGCATAACCAAATATATCACAGCACAACAGATAAATAAAAACAAATTATAGGCTATTCAAAGAAAGTATGAGCCGCCCAGTACAAAACTTTTTCATGGTGCATGGCCCTTTTTGTCTCCTGACCTAAAAGTGTAAGCGTAGTGTAAGTGTGATCAAAGCTACAAAAGTATGAAATGGGAAAGCAGGGAAATGAGCTTCTCCCTTCCAAACACAAACATTGAAAAATCTTCCAGTTTAACTTTATTTTCTGTGTTTGTTACTCTGTAGGTAATTGTGGAAGCGCCTATTACAACAACTGCTATGGCTCAACCTTCACCTGTCAGGTCTGGAAAGGAGACAAAAGTTCTGCTTACTACCAGAGAGAGAGGAACCAACCTCATCGGTAAAGATATTTAAAAGCAGTTATCTGTTTTAGAATGAGTAAAAGAAAATGGTGAGCAAGATGAATTTGCTACTAGAATGTTTCTGGATTTAGCTGGTTTGTTTTATAGTAAATCTAAGTGTTCAGTTATGTTTTAGCTTTGGCTACATAAAAATAAACTGTGTGAAGAGCAAATAAGCTAAAATGTTTTAGCCAAACTAGAATCTAGAAACAGTCACCTTCTCTAAAGTAATAAACAAAAAACAGTTTAATCATTTTTTATTTTTATGTATTTGGATAAAAAGTAAGTTTAAGCTTTCAATTCTGCTTTACCCTCCAGGAACCTGTTCGCCTACCCAGATAGCAGCTATTGCAAAGCTTGAGCCAGAGAAATCTGTCAGCTGCCTTCTCAGCTTCACCAGCGACACTATCGACTTCTCTACCAAAGATGTGTTCAAAACACACACGAGCTTTGACTCCAGTATTGGTAAGACTCATCTGAATTCAGGTCACAAAGTAGTTTCATGACTAAAGAAACTTCTAAGCACATTTTTCTCTTTTGAGTTATTGCACAAATATATAATTTTCTGATGCATTTTAGGTTAATAGCCTTTGTTGGATTAAATTACAGAAAGTTCAAATATCTGATTCTAATTTTGGTAATGCTTTTGTTTCTCTTTGGCCACTTAAAGCCCATCATTTGGTTTTAACAGCATTTTGTTGTTTTTAGAAACTTTCGGATCTAACCTCATCTCTCAGTTTTGCAGCAGATCAGAAAATCTATTCACAACACCATAATGTCACTTTAACCTCTCGTAATTGTCCGTTCTGCTCCATTCACATTCATTTCTTGTGTTTTTTCTGGTGTTCTGTTCTAAAACATAGAAATAGTACATTTAAATCTAACTTTAACAGTGTTAATGTCTATGCACTTCATGAGAACGGGAAAATACTGTTTACAAGGGCTTAATCAATACCTGCATTGCCCAAGGAATGAATTTAACAGAGGCCATAAAAGGTGTCCGAGTGATGTATCGAACTGAGGAGAGTCCATGTTGCTTGAAAGCACTGATGTAATTGTGTTTGGGGTTTGGGACTCACCCTTGTTTCTTGTTTATCACTGTTGGATCCATTGGGTGTGTACCACTGTACAATACTGTGACTTTCTACTGACTTTCTAAATGTACCATTTGATTGTGAACCTGAGGTTAAAGGTTAAAACTCCAGGAACTCTAGAACGTGAGCGCCGATAGTCGAGAGGTTAATGCTCCCGGCTGGCAGCAGGGCGATCCGGTTCCGACCACACCACATTTCGTTGCTTGTACTTGTGACAGTGCAATGACAATAAAGTTAACAAACTACAGTGTTTAGTTTGTCAGTGAATCTTTTCATGTCACAAGCTTAAACTTTAATGCCGTTTCTTTGACTTTTATAACATTGAAATGTGCAAGCTTGGTAAAATTGTGAAAGGGAATGAAAATGATGGACGATTAGACAAACATAAAGCAAACTGTGCTAAGCATCGTTATTCCTTCTCCCTGAGTCAGTATAGTTTCTGTACACCTTTTATTGCAAAGAGACCATTATTCTTTGCAATCAGCTCCAGTTTTGTCCAACTGGATTGAGAGGAACTGTGAACTTATTTTTTCCATATATTCTCAATTATATTTCATTATAAACTTTAACTAGGCCCTTTTAACACATGAATATGTTTTAGTCGGAAGTCTTTTGCAGACTCGAACACTTTTCATTCTTCCAGTTGCCCTGCATTTAGCTCCATCCTTGTTCCAACACAGCTGAGTCAGATGACTGGCCCATTACCAGGCCTTTGCCAAACTTGATTGATGGCATGTTGAAGAATAATTCAGTGATTTTATCCAGCTATGTTGGAGCAGGGATGCAGTAAATCCAGTAGTTTATAGTTACACCATGCTCTTTCAGTTTGCATGTGATTGATTGAACAGTTTTCAATGAGATGTTCAAAACTTGGGATTGTGGTTTTCTATCCCTGGCATGTTGGCTGTGGGATTGTTTGGTTTTCATAATGCTGCTTGTTCACTCATGTCCTCTAATAAACTCTGATGCCTTCACAGAATACCAAATGTATGCTGAGATAAAATTATACTCAGATGGGCTTTGTTTTTTTTAATTAGGTGATTTCCGAAGGCTCAAGTTGCAATGGGTTTCACATAGGGGCATTGAATTCAAGGTGACTGAATATAAATGTGTTAACTTGCTACAAAAAATAAAACTATGTTCATTTCCCTCTACTATAGAATCATGTGCTACTTTGTATCTGTCTGTCATAAAATAACAATTAAATAAAAGTTTTAAAGTGATAAAATGGGGGGGATAAAAAAGTTTGTGGTATGAATACTAGTTGAGCCCTTGTTCCTGTTTTTGCTCCAGGTCTCTACACATGCACAATGACCCTGCAGCCCACGTCTAATCAACAGACCCGTGTGCTTAGCGTGTCCATGACCAACCTGCTGGTGAAGGCTGGCCTGGTTGGCAGCTTTTTCACTGGAGAGCAGGTCAGCACCCAGCTGCCCATCGAGCCAGGGCTTTACTCAGACCAGACCGAGCTGCTGCTCTCCAACCTGCACCCGTCTGCTGAGTTCACAGTTTACGGCCCCCCCGCTGTTCTGTCGACCATCGAGGTCAGGAGTGGTTCGGGAAATATGCACCACAATATTACTCTATGTCAACAGGTAGCTGTGAGTAAACACATTTTGTTGCCTTTAGGTGACGTCCACGTCTTCCAGTCTTGCCATCTACGAGAAGGAGGTCCAGCAAGGATTCCCCAGTTATACAAAGTACATTGTTAACGCTGTGGACCCACATTCAGCAGTTTCAGCTTCTGTCGACATAAGCAGTGCTTCTTCTGGCCAGAGTTTGGTCATTCCTGTCAGTTTTATTCATGTTAATGATCCCAACGCTGCCAAGCAAGGTCAGTCACTGTTTCTGTGCAAATGTTAATCTGCTGAGCAACAAGCCAAAGAATGTACTTTTTCTTTTTTTTGTCAGCTCTCAGGAAATATAGCAGACGTAAAATCTTACAGAGCTGTATTCAAAATTTGATGGGTTATTAAATTTTGACTTAATGTGCTGTAGGTTATTACTGTGTGAGTGTGACTACCCCTTTTTCCAAGTTGAGGTTTCGAAAAAAAGGTGCAGCCTCACTCACTTACTGCTATTTGTTTTTTTGTTTTTTTTCCTACTATTCAACAACCATTAAAAGAAGATAGATGGATAGATATCGATAGATAGATACTGTATTTACTTAACCTATTAAGTAAGTTAAGTTTCAGTTATTCTAAGTAAGAAGTTGTTTTGACTAGACTTATGGTAAACAAGAACATATTGATGCATTTTGTCAGTGATAAATGCAGGAGTAGAAATTTCACACGTCTACAGCATTTAACAAACTTCAGTGCGATTTCCTAGAATAAGTTAATGTTTTTGTGATGTTCTTAACTCTTCATCCAAGCTTTGACTCTCTTCTCTGCTTCCTTTTTGCAGCGGCTCCTCCTAGCTTCATAGAGGATAACAATTCCTTCCACAGCTTCATAAACTGCTACCAGATGATGTTCTGCACCTTGTTCGCTCTGCTGGCGGGCACAGCTATCATCATCATTGGTGGGTCACCTCACTTTTTTGTTTCCATAATATTGATTTTGTAGGTCGAGGAACTTTTGAAGGAGTCAAATAGTTAAAGGTTTGTGGTATAGTCAAAGAATTCTACAGAATAAGACTTGATGATGTGTTAAGTGTCTAATCTAGACTGCTAGCTTTAGCTACATCAAATATTAGAGGAAAGTAATCTAAATTTAATTGGGAAAAGGCAAGCCAGAGAAAATGGCTGCTTCAAAGGGTTGATTTGAGTGAAAATCAAATTAAAGGTGTTCACAATCCTTCTACGCTGCCTGCCTTCTGTGGGATATCTCTATCAATCAGATCTTCATTAGCTGGTTGGCTGAAGGATTGGATCTATATCAGACTGTTGATTCACTCAGGCATCCCTCCTCTTCATCTTGAAAAGCTATGTGGCTGCTTGGCACAATGTTTCATATTGTTTTGCCTCTAAATGATGAAATGCCTGTAAATGTTGATGTATGTGTCTCAATGTGAGTACAAGATGCTCCTCCATCAGGCTGTGTTTTTTTCATAGTCTGTTGGCAAAGATAAAATCAAAATGTGCCAGTTTTATTGGCAGCAGCACATACATTAACAGAAGTACATCAGTGATACACACAAGGTTCTGCTCAGGGTCACCTTCTCTTTTTATCCTATTATTTTGTTAGAAACTTACTCAAATTCTCCAGAAATCTATAGTTCAGATTTTTTTGTGTGTGTGTGAAATATTTGTGTATGGCCTCCTGTAAAGCTGCACATTGTTTGGAAAACAGAAAATTGTAATTATTTGTGACTTTTGCAATTCTATAAAATGGAAATGACTCACCTTAATCCCTCTTCTCCTTCATCACAATGACCCCAATATTCTCATTGAGCTTTAGCACAGCAGTCATTAAGATCTGGGTCAGGTGTGGCTAAGAAAGTTGATCACAGTCTGGCCAACTATTCAGATGTTTGTGGCAAGTAGAGCTTTAAAGAAATGTCCCTGCACTAAATATTACATACAAGCAGTTTTAGTTATTTCAATGTTGCACACACTGATACGAGTTTCCTCTTGGTACCTGCAGATTAAAATATGAGGATATGTTTGCTTTAACAGTTCTGTTAAAAGAAACACTTAAATCTCATTCCACATATTAAAAGTGGAAGATAAAAAATAAATGCTTTTTTTTTAAAGTACAGTCCATTTTCTATACTTCAGTTCATTACTGGAAATTTCTCAGCATTTTCCCTTTAATGTTGTGTGGGTTTTTTTTGTTTTTTTGTTTTTGCCTATTTTTTTTTATTATTATTATTTTTTTTACTTGAATACAAAACTGTGGGAATGAAAACTACCCAATATTTTTCCCTTTTAGTTGCTTACATTCAATGATTTCTTTTTCATTCTCAGACTGGTATGTTGCATATCTTGAATGTGTATTTTGCCCTGAATGCATAGAACTCTAGAAAAGCTGCAGCATCACTTTTCATGTAAACTCGCCCTGTTTGAAAAACAGAAATAATTTTAATGTCTTTTTTCCCCGGCAGTCCTGCACTCTTTGTTGACTCCAAAGGAGCAGTCGTATCACCCGGCTTTCATCCAGAGAACACCGCCACCCCTCACTGGTATGACACACACAATATGAAGCAAACCTCCTAAAAACAAATCAATTCCGGTGAATCCACCATGAAACAGCGGTTCATTTGTCTCGATTCATTGGCGAGAAATGTGAACTCACTCTAAAACTTTTCCACATTGTCATTGGCAAAATTTGAGATTTTCAGGGACATTGGTAGTTAATAGATTTGTGAAAAGGAAATATTCTTTTACTCTGAAAAGTAAAGCAGTGAAGTTCAGCTACACTACAGAACAGGCAGCAACTATCAAAGAAATTATTTGTCAAGCAGCAGATTTTCTAGTGGTGCCACTGCCCTCCCAATCCGATGCCTGGTCTCATTAGTTTAGATCAGCAAACTAACAGAGGTTCTCCTTTTTAATATCACGATTATGTCCTCATTTGTGTTTCAAAGTACTTCTCTCTCACATTAAGTAAATTTTTAACAAAGAAAACCGCCATGATGTGTTTACAGCTTGTGCTGTGTTTACAGCATTTGGTTTAAATTAACCAAATGGAAGTTTTCCATTTGGTTAATTTAACGAACAGAAACACAACAAATCTAATTCTTTTTCCTTTTTTATACGACTGCTGGTCACCAGGCAGAGCTGATCGAAAAGATATTGACTAATTCTGATCACTAACTAATTGATTGGTTCCTGAGTTGTTTGTTCAAATGCTTTGCACCAACAAGGCAAATAAAAGGAGTTTCAGCCGAGCTGGTGGCGCTTTAGTTGAAACTGACAGGTAACATGAAACATGCAGCTACATTTCATCCTGTTTGATTTGCTAGCTGATGGCTTGCTATGGTTGACTGTCCCGCAGGTGGAAGAACAGGTTTTCTGTTTATCTTTTTGGCAGAATAGTTCCTTCTCAACCTATATTTGTTGATGTTTTGATAAAATAAATGGAGTCTAAATGTTTCCCAGTGGCTGCAGCTTGCGTAAATGGATCAAGAAATTAAATTGCTAGAAAAGAAGCGTTTCTTAGTCTTGGTCAAACTGGATCATCTCAATAAATTATAATATGACTGACTTTGTTTCAGTTATTTGATTCAAAAGGAGAAACATGTCATATAAAAATTGTTGCATACAGTTTGATATACTTGAAGTGTTTATCTCATTTAATATTAATGATTGTGGCTTACAGCAAATGAAAACAGGAAAAATAAGTTTATCAAAAAATAGAAAATTGCATTAGACCAAATAAAAGATTTTTTTTTTAAGAAAACGTAATTGGCCTACTGAAGTCCACATCATAATATGTGCGCTTGACACTTGTTTGGGACTTCCCTTTTTATTCTACTTTGCCTGAACTGACGTGTTTGTATTTACTCCTCAAATTATCTCTGAGCTTGGAAACTTCACACTGGACTTCAGTCAGATTTGATTGTGTTCCTACATGTTCCTTCAGACTGTGTGGCTTTGACTTCTGAAAGAAAAGCAATATTTTCTTTGATTTGAAAGCAGGACTTTGGGCCACTGAGCAGCAGTCCCATTCTTTTATTCCTTTAACCCAGATGAACAGCTTCTGAGATTGTAGTTGTGATTGCAGTTGCAGGTCAGTGTGTGATGTCTCTTGAAGCACTGATCCCAGTCTATTGGAACCTCTCAAGGATGTGGTTATCCTTAATACTTGTGCACCATTTTGTACCAAACCTTTTCCTTCCACTAAACTTTCATTAATATGCTTTGATGCATCATTCTAAAGTGGCTTCACTTTCATGTGCAGGGTGTCAATGACTGCTAGGTAACAATCAAGTCAGCAGTCTCCAATAAGCCATGACATTTGAATTGGTCTTTTGTAATCTTTTTTTTTTTTCTAAAACCATACTCATTAAAATGCTCCAGGAAAAAAAATCATCCTGTGTAATAAATATGTTTTGATGTGTTATATATGCCATCCATCTGTATTTTAATTGTCCAACTTTGCCCTCTAATCTCTGACTCTGTCACCCATCTGTAGCTGATCATTTTCGTCAAACAGAACCTGCTCCTCTGTGTTTTGTATACTTCATCAAGTTTGTTTGTCTGACTCTTTCAGGTCTCGACTCGCCCTTAGCAAATTCTTTCAACCGCATGACGCCGAGAGTTAGTCCAAACAGCACGTACAGATCGCAGCTCTATTCTCCAGATTACAAGTCCTGATTGGGCGCCTTGTATGCGTCCTCTGTTCTTCGACACGACACCTCGGGTCATTAATATATGAAGAATGTGCCTCTAACCCTCATCAGGAAAGCTGTGGGATGCTGCAGAAGAACTGGCTTCAAATGTTGGTACAGAAACTTAAAAAAAAAAAAAAGAATATATCATTTAAACTTAATGCAGAATGATTGCAAGGCTCTGTCTTTTTCTTGGTATGTTTTCTGTTAAGTGTGATGTGGTGTTTGTATGTGAAGAACGGGTGGTGTAGAAATAATACACACCGTGCCGTTTTGTTGTGTTTCGCCTCTTCATTAATGACTGAAGTATTTGCAAAATGCTCAAACACCAAATAATTAGTTTGAGCTTGAAAAGATGTATATTATATTTGGCGTTAACTTGTGTGCCACTTATATTTGACACGTGAAGGTCAATAACTCAGGAAAACAATCTTATCCATTTTCGAGTAACAAGCTAACTTGATACTTTTTGAGAACAAAATGACCTCTGTTGGTTGTAGCTTTGATAACTGTCGTTCACTGAATCCGTCCTGAAAGGTGCCGAACCCTCTAAATGTGTTGAACACCAACTAAGTTGGTCTAATTTCTGTCTTGGGCATTTTTAATTATTATTTAACTGTTCTAATGTTTGAGCCACAATGAATGCAGCTCTTAATTTAGTTTTTTGTTTTTTTTAAATGTGAAACAGTTGCAAATGTGAAGCATCATTCATTTTATCTGCAGTAGATGTGTCTTTATAAAAGCACTCAAATGTGACATGGCCTCATGTTGGAAAAAACAAATGTGTTTTTTTGGGGGGGGGTTCCCAGCATTTCAAGAACGACTTACGGCACTGTTGAAATGCTGATTCATTGAAGTGTGACTTGGTTTTTATGTGACATATTTTGGCATTTGATTATTATTGGCAAAGATTATATTTATGTTTTCTTATATCTGATTGATGTTATGCCTTACATTTGACTCTGAACAGCCTTTTGGCACATGATTGAAATTAGCTTGTTTGCTTTTGTGAGAATGTGCTTGTTTTTGCTAATTAAAGAATTTACTTTTTATGTCAGGAGTTTGTCTCATCAAATTTGTCTACAGTTTAACTTTTCTTCACAGAATTTTTCCAGCCAGATCTCTGGATTAAATGACAAATATTTTTACCACAGTACTGTTTAGTTGACAAAAAAAACAGAGGCTTAACAGAACTGTGGTAAAAAAAATATTTGTCATTTAATCCAGATGTCATAGGCTTAGCCTAGAAATTTGGTTTCTTAGACGATTCTAATACATGATGCTAAAAAAAAAAAAAAAGGATATTCTGTTTAGCAGTGTTTTAGGTAAACCTACATTTATACTTATGTCAATGGTTGCACAGTAACAATTCCAATTCATCTTGAATTTGGATTATGGTGACTTTTTATTTCTGTATATAAACTGAATCTGTTTTCTTAAAGTGCCTCGAGCTGTTAGCGGTGAATTGCCGCTGTTTGGATAAATTGAACTTGTATCTATAAATCTCTCTACATTTATACAAACACAAACATCAAGAGAAGGAATGCTTTTTGTCACCCAGGTTTTGTAATACCCTTCGGCCAGTGATCCAGTCTGTCTCCCATTTTTCAGTGACTTTCCCTGAACTGCTGTGGTGTTAGTCACCAGGCTCATTTGTATGCCCGCAGCAGCAGCCTGTGTCAAAAACTGCTTCACAATCTCATGTAGGTGAGCACACTGTACACCACGATATGATATGGAAGGCAGCATAACATCAAATGGGGTACACTTAAGCTGTGCAGCTGTCAAAGTGGCTTATTTTGGATGCGGTTTTTTCATGCATATTTTCACCTTTTAGTTGTTTGGGGAGCTGAATGGTTGATGCTCTCAAAGAAATTTATAGATAAGACAAACCCTATAGGAGGATTGATTTGGTGAAATAGTTTCTGGCTGAAAGTCCCAGTTTACGAATGAAACTGAAATATTGTAAGAAAGATGTTTCATAAGAAATATTTGAACCTTTTCTCTTATTTTCTGATTTACCTGACTGTACACTAATTTTACAGCTTTAGGTTTGTGATTATTTACACTGTTTTCAGATTATTGGGCAAAATGATCAGATGCACAATGATTAAAGGAATAATTGTATTGGAAAAACTATGTGTAAAAACCTATTTAACTCAGTACTTTTGCTTTGACAAAAGAAATTCCACCTAACTTATTTCAATAAAGTTAGAAGTTGATGTGGAGCTGAAATTGCTCTTTCAATTAAATCTGCAAACTGATTTCCAGAAGTCAAATAATGCATTACACATGTTTGAAATTGTAACCTTTATAAGTACACAGCTATTTTTGATTTGCGTCCAAAACTGCTGGTATGATCATCAAGGTGAGAGGTTCTGTTACCGTACAAAAATGATTTGGGTTATCGAGGAGTTTCATTCTAAAAAGTTCTCCCAATATTGCAGAGCTTGCCTAAAGAAAACATAAAGGACAAACTAAATTTATGCAGTAAGTGCAAAAAGGGACTATTTGACTTCTCCTTCTGATTTCATGAGACAACTAGAAAATAACTTGTCTGTAGAGAAAAAAAGTCAAACTGGAAACACGATGAACCAAATCATTTGTGCTCATTGGAGTTACTTTTCACCAAGCAGAGTGGGTATCTATTCAGTTCTGCCTCCAAATACCTTCATAAAAAGAGTGGACTGAAAATGTCAGCAACTCCTTACATACAGTAAACAAACTGAGGATGATCAGTGTATTTCCCACCATGTTGGATCAATGTGTCACAAGGCTAAAGTGACAGGAAATGTGAGTCACAGATCTCACTATCGAATTTTAAACTCATGGTCAGAAAACTCCACAGATCTTTAACCTATTTAAGAAAATGTAGGAGCATAAATAGAAGAGAATAAAACTGGTCCACTGAAGGCATTAATAGGATGAGAATGAATCAATATCCATTAGGATTTGTCCCAGAAGCTGATATGAAGCATGTGGGTCAGCACTGTAAATACCGACTCCAGTGAGTTGTATGTAATATTTTCTTACATATCAATGGAATTTTTTAACACATAAAAGAAACACTAAATAATACAAAAGCTGTTTCACTGCTCCTCACTTCATGCTTAAAAAGTTTTTTAATTGAAATCTGTTAAGCTTTAACTGTGTCTTTTGATATGGGGTGAGCCACAGACAACCCGACCGACATAAACTCATCCAAACAATCTGGACTATGGTGTTTGCATTTTCTTCCACATGCATGTGGAAAGCTATTTATAAAGTTCTAGAGGGCCTCAGTGGAGCCCTGACTGTTGGTCTTCTGCACAAACAAGTAAACAAGTGAATTGTGCAAAGAAGCAAACAAACCAGCTCACTGGCTGCCCAACTAATTCAGCAGATGGTTATCGGAGACATTTGTCGCAAACCAGTTTTAATTAACTGCCGCCTTCAGTTAAAATGGGATGAAACGCAAAAGTGAAAATGACTGTTTTCCCCATCAATAGGTAGTGGCATGTAGGTTTTCAGAGTGACTGCACTTTCTAAATGATTAAAGCAGTTACGGAGGCTTAAATGACACTCAATT
This sequence comes from Brachyrhaphis roseni, assembly GCA_903066815.1. Taxonomy (NCBI): domain Eukaryota; kingdom Metazoa; phylum Chordata; class Actinopteri; order Cyprinodontiformes; family Poeciliidae; genus Brachyrhaphis; species Brachyrhaphis roseni. The sequence goes on from CAEFZY010031249.1 coordinate 35,855, forward strand.
TATTCTTCCCATTAAAGCATGCAGACCGCCCCAGCCCCTGATGTCAGCCTGCCGCACTGATCCTGCAGTGAGGGGAAACTGTTCCACATGGCTTACTGTGCTGTCAGTGGAGGTGATCAATGAGGGCCTAACTGAGTGAATCTGACCAGCCGGGTTAGGCTGCTTCTGCTGGACTTTTGAAAGAAGCTGAGATATAAATAAAGCTAAACACTTTTTGTGACACTTACTGATTTCCTTTTGTTGCTTTTTTAAAATCACACTTAAATACAGTCAAAAATGAAAGACTAATAACAAAGTTGACTCTATGTGAAACAGTTCTTATCCCCTAAACCAATTTACTGATTGTCCAGCCCTGGGCAGCAAAAAGAAATGTTGTCAACCACTGGCAATGAGTCTACAGAATCCCTGAGGAACTTTGATCCACTCTACTTGCCAGAATTGTTTTAATTCAGCCATATTGGAGTTTTGGGGCTTAAAATGCCTAGTAAAAATCATACCTCAGCATCGTATCAGATTTGAATACATACTTTGACTGGATGTCTACAAAACTCTTTTTTTCTATTTTCCAGAAGTGTAACTTGAAGTGTGCTTTGCTTCTTTGGGATTTTTTCAGAGTGACGTACATCAACCATTGCCAATCGCTCTGAGTGAAGTTGCCTCAATCCATGACAAATGCCATCACCGTATTTCATTGTTAAATTCTGATATTTTATTGAAATGTTATACTTGTTTAATGATTACTTTTTAACATAAATCCAGGTTACATTAATGTTATTTTTTTTTATCTTATAAAGAAATAAGTTGGAAACTGTATTTTGTATTGAATTAATTTGTTTTAGTCTGATAGAAAGTTTCTCAGATGGTCTAAGATATTTTGGTGACAAAAACACCAAAACAGAAGAAATCTGTCATGGGGCAAATACTTTTCCCCCCAACACAACAATGCTTGGGGACGTTTGGGAATGAATTAACAAAAAGAAGGCAGTGTGTTTCCCCAGAGTAAGAGCTGCCAGGGTGAGGAGAAAATTGCTGAAGAGGATTATTTTCCTCATACATTTCACACAAATCAATTTAAACCTAATAAAGCTTTGTGTAAATTACCGCTGTTTAGGACTGATGCTGTGGCACAACTGAGAAAACGCAATGACACGTTTTGTTTTGCTATTAACCATTTTAATCGTGGATTTCCTGAAAATTAAGGACACAGACTACACGGCTTATTACATTCCTGGTGATACAGATTCAGTGCAGCACAGACTCACATTTACAAATGGGAAACTTACCGGAAAGTTTTCCACTCTGCCCTTTCAGAATGAAATTTTGCTGACTGAAACCTGCTCTCACTTGGGCATTTTAGCTGTGAGCCAAAAGTGTGAGAGAACAAGCCTACATTAGTGATGAGCAACAGAGGGTTTTAAAGTGACTATTTTTTGTGGGTGCTAGCATTCTTCCCATAGGAGTCAAATTCTGCTACTTTTAAAAGTTGCTATAAATTAAACGTCTGTAGAACCTGCTGAGCCATGTGGTTTGATGGTGTTACATGTGCAATGCGCTGGACTTTTTTTTTTACATTTTGTCCTGTTATAGCTACAAGCTGTGATTTATTTCCTTTGGATTCCACGTGACTAACCAACACAAAGTAATCCAGAATGAAAGGAATGAATGTTAAAAACGTTTTTACAAATTAAAATCCAAGATCCAGCGCAGCCAGTTGCCTTCAGAAATTATCGGACTACGAGGGGAAACGAAAGAGAGCAAACCGCAGCAGGTCAATATGGAGAAGTTTAAAATGGGGTTAGGTAATAAAATATCAAGCTATGAGCATCTTCTGGAGAGCTGTTGAATCCATGATCTGAAACTAAGAAAAAATGTGTCATTATGAAAGTTCCTCACTTTGAAACGCGGTATTGGAAGTATCATGCTTTGGGAGTGCTTTTCTATTTTAGGGACTCATTAGAGCAAAATTTCAGACCAAAAATCAAATTGAGAATTTGTGGCAAATCTTTAAAACGGCTGCTTGACTGTGGTTGAGTTTAGAGTTGATGGTAAAAGATGTGATCTGATGGTGGAATCTTAGATCAAAAATAGATTGTCAGAATCACAGGATTATTATTTCATATGATGTTTTTTTTGGCTTTCCTTTGATTCTCTTTCCTGTGTTTATGCTTTTTTTTAAACAACATAGTTTTGGTGTTTTTGGTAAAAGATGGTTTATAATGCAATTGTGTGCATTTAAATGTTTGTTGATTTCCTGTTTTCACAGACTAAAGCTATCCTGGTGGTGCTTTTAAAAATGTTAGCTTTTTGTTTTTAGTGGTTTTTGCACTTTTCTTTCTCTTGTGTACTGCAAAACGTTTCTGTTTTTGTTGTGCAAAATGTAATTGTGACATTATCAGCACTTTGCTCTCATAGTCTAAAAATTTTATTCCATTTTTTGTCTACAACATTACTGTATTTTTATCCCCCCCAGGACCACTACACATTCGCTGCTAATAGCTTTTCCTACTTCATCTGCATGCCATGTTCCCATTTTGTTGCTGCCACTCCCCCTCCACAATAAAGCTCAGGCTTCTCAGATCATGTAAACACAGCCTTCAGGTGAAACGGCATGAAGACAAAGCATCCAGTTTCATGGACAAAGCTCTCATCGTTCCCACTTTCACTTCAGCCCAAGCCAGGAACTGCAGCATTTCAAAAGGGCCTTGAAAAATGAGTCAAAAGAAAATGAGAACAGAGAGAGAACTAGAGCAGCAAAGTTTTTCATTACTACTCTTCAGAGCAGATGTATGTTGCTTTGATAAAACAAGCCCCGGTGACTGGAAGTTTGGTCACATGCTGCAGCATAAGCATCATTAACCCTGAGCATCCGAGGCTGCAGCCCTGAACATTGTCGGATTCATGTATTAAACATTTAAAAGATAATTAGGAAATGTCTGATCAAAAAACAGGTTGTTTTATTATTATTATTATTATTATTTCAACCTAAACGTACATTTACTTCACTCTACATGCACCATGAAAAGCTTACACTGCCTCCTATAGTTCAGTTCAGGAAACTGGAAACAGGTCGCTAATGACAGCATGTCACTCACACCTCCTGTTGAATAAAACTGGCCTGAGAAAGGAACATTTTTTGTGAAAATAGGCGCAAAAGAATCATAAATTATGCCAAACAAAGAACCGATTAAAAGAAACTCTACGTGTTTTCCTGGGACGAATGGCCACATGTGCAGCAAGAGCAAAATCAAAAGCTTATTGATACTTTGAAAAAGCTTGTACTTTGCATCCAACTTGATAACGAATGTCTATCCAATTATTAATGCTGGTATGTTTACATATTTTAGCGTATTTTATTTGAACAATAATTTCAAACCTGTGAACCAAATTTCTTTCTTTAATTCTATGAATGTGTTTGTTATTTTTTCATTCCACCCTGAAAAATGTTCAGATTCATCATTAAACTCCCTCAAATTATGTGATATTCCTGCCCTACATAACCTCAACTCTATACATGTAATACATGATGAAACAAATACAAAGCCACGAGGGAAATCATTTTTGGCTTTTGCAGATATGCAGTGGTGCTGATGACAGATGCATTATCTTCTTTTCTGGGTCAATTTGGTGAGGCCAGAGGAAGAAGAAGCTGTGTCTCTTTTACTGATGGCAGCAGAATCCAACGTCATCAACTATAATCTCAACTTCCTGACGACAAGCTGAATCAGTGAGTCTCTGACTCAGCAGGGGAGGATTTTTATGAAGACACTTTCTAAGACACAGACCTTATTATTTTTTATTTTTTACAAACATTGGTAACTTTGACTGATAGACAAAGTTGTTTTTGTTTGACATCTTTTCCAGTCAGATTGTGGCTTTCTCATGTCAGAGCAAATACAAGATACCCAAAAACATAACAAAAGCTCAGATTACAGTAATGATAAAATGATGCAACGTAGTTATGAACATACAGTGACCAGAGAAGAAGCGAAAACAGAAAGCATCTAAATAAATCACATTTGTGCTTGAACTGCCTGTTTGGCTGAATTCAATTCTACATGAAATAAACTTATTTATGACATCAGTTTTTAGTCTAATTATGAGATGTAAAAAAAAAAAAAAAAAAAAAAAAAAAAGAAGAAATCTATTTAAACTTCAGCTCCTTTGTGATTGTGTCTTTGTTTTTTAAGCAGAGCTTGGGAGATAAAAAGTGATGAGGAGGAGCAAGAAAAGACAAGACGCAGAGGAAGATGTCGAGATGCAACACTGAAATAATACAGACTGCTATAGTTCAAAAACATATGTCACACCAGAGGATTACAGACTCTTAGTTGTGCTGTTTGTTTTTTTTACTAACAATTTTCCATTTTGGCTTTATCTTTGTTTTTTAAATATGCAAATAGTGCATCAATTATAGATGACAAAAGTGTATATTAAAAGTTTTCTATATTAATTCACTTTGGATGACAACAAACGTAAATAAAAAGTAGGATTATGACAAGTTTATATGTAAGAGAAGGGAGGAGGAGAACAGAGTCCAGCCAATAATAATGGAACAACACACCTTACAGTTATTCTCCCACTTTTTTTACTTAAAGATAATTTAACACAAAGATCCAGAGACAAAGACATTGATGACAGATTTTTAAAGCTCCCATATTCCCCCTGTGAGTTTCACTAAGCAGGGCCACTAATGTAAGCCACCATTGCTCGGACTCTTTATTGATTTGCCTCTCAGCTCTTATACAGATGTCTGTGACACCACGTTCTGCAGGGGTGGTGTGTGTAATGGGCTGACTGGTTGTTGTCCCCTCCCCAACTCTGGTTAGTTTGCACTGAAGTCTCTGAGATCATCTAGTGCTAGAAAGAGAAACGATGGCCACCCAGTGAAAACTTCGACATCGATTTTTGCTTGACGGAGCTGCCGATCGGGAACTCATACTGAGCTCAGCTTGTGCAGAATCTGCAGCTCTACACTCATTTATGCAGATGTGCTCAGTGAGGGGCTTTGATGCATGTGATGTAGTTCAGCGCCCTGGACGCCCTTCTCTCATGGGCTGCAAAAGAAGAGAAAAAGAGGTTTGGTCAGTTGTGGCCCAAGCTGAGTTTCCTGTTGCTTATTTTGCATCCACAGAATCTGGGGCCTTTTGTTATTTTGCATAGTGAGAAAATGAAGCTGTGCAACAGTGATTGAGTGGGTTAATAACTCTAAAGTTCAGCACTAAACAAGGAACATTTCACTGTTTTTTTTTTTTAACTGTACAGTTCAAAAAAATAAAAGTGCTTAACCTGAACAAAATTGAACTTCTTTAAACAGCTCTAAATAGAGACAGTTCAAAACACAGTTTCAGATTTATGAGTCACTTATTTTATTTGCAAAAACACAAATAAAACTCAGGCCACTAAAAGCTCAAACACCTGTTCATGTAACAGGAGAACCAACGTTTTTCCAGAAGAACACTGTCAAAATCATCACACTACCTCTGCCAGCTTACAGTCTTCCCAAAGTACACCTGGTTCAATGTAGTTCCCATCTGGTCATCGAAAACAATAAATTGGGGAAAAAAAAAAAAAAAAAAAGTAATTCATGAATATAAGTCCAGTTTTCTAATGCTTTGTGGTCCTGATTTTGATGTTGAGTCTGCAGGGGTTAAAATGGGCAACCTGAATGGTCCACAGATATATGGTCATATGCAACAAAAGGAGATACTCTGTATTTCTCGTTCTTTCTATTACATCCAGAACTAACTTATTCACTAATTTGAGCAACAGTAGGTAGCCTTCACTCCCCGTGTGCATCCAGTAGCCTTTTCCTGACCCTCTACCTGTTCCTGTTCCTTTCCTGGAACAGTTTTGATAGATGCTGAACACTGCAGGGTGGGAACACCCTGCAGGACCTGCAGGTTTGAAGATGCTCTGATCTTGCCATTTAGTCAGCTTTAGCCAAACTCCCTCAAATCCTTACACTTCTTCATTGCTTCTAATACTTAGGGGCTTTCACTGCCTGATATGCCATTTCCACTAACAGAAGGGAGCATGTAAAGATAATACTTAAACAAAATATTTACATACATATTACAATTATCTTACTGATATTTTGACGGATTTTCTGTTTGTCCATGTTGTCACACAAGGAAGCAGCGTGTGCCTTCGTGTAAAATGTTTTGAATGAACATTAGAGAACTAAAAACTAATGACATCATCACACGAGCTGTCCTAAATTGTACTTGGGCAGCTTATAAAAATATATGCAGTCCATACCTAACTCTCTATGTTGCAGTTATTTTTAATAGAAGGGACACAAAGCTCTGCTTTGTTATCGTAAACAACTCTGAGGGAGAGCAGACAGGCACTCTGCGTTTGCCAGGCTGCAAACCCAGAGAGAGTTGATCAATGCAGCAAAGTTACATTGAACCATTTCCCTATCTGGTGCGTTTTGGCGGATGAAACAGAACCCGGTGCACTCGAATTCAAATCTGCAACGTCGCAGCAACACCTTGCCCGCTCACGGAGACCTGCAGATTCATAAAACTTGAAAGCCCCGCCCACGCCGCACGGCCAGCGTCTGTTTACGAAAAGTCGCTGGAGCAGCGTGGAGCGAGCGGAGAAATGTCACAGCGCGCTGCCAACAGGGGGAACAGTCAGACATATGTGAGCGGACAGTCAGCTGTGTTCCTCAACATGAAGTCTGCCTCTCTCTCATATGTTAGCATCCGCTGACATTTCCAGCGTTTACACGCGTGGAGCTTCGTGGTGACTTGGACACGCGTCTCCTGGGAGCATTTCTGGTTTTCTTCTTTTAAACTAATAGACTTAGAGAGAGCGAGAGAGAGAAAACAAAACAATGACGAGGCGTAAAAGGCTCGACCTACCGAATTGTTCCGCCTAAACCCAGCCAGGACCAAACAGCTGTCTGTTTCTCATCCCCGCTCGCCAACAAACCTCACGGCTTCTTCGGGGGGAAAGCTCGGCGAAAAGATAGAGGAGTCAGGGGGACGACATGGATTGTCCGACCGAGAACCCTACCAGGGCTGCGGAATATCTGAAGGAGCTTAACAAGATCATCGAGACCCAACAGGGGCTGCTGGAAAGGCAGAGAGGGAGGATAGAGGAGCTGGAGCAGCAAGTGTCCGACTTGTGCGCGGAAAACGCCTGCCTGAAGGAGCAGTACCAGCGGCACCTGGCAACCTGCAGGCTGCTGCAGGGCACCAGCAGCCTGGTCACACTGGGAGCCATCAAGGAACATGTCACTCACGACAAGTAAGAGATGACAAATAATCATCCCTTTTTATATATCAAAGTTAAATAGTCCCCGCTGATCAGCATACTCATTAAAGTTGGGAAATGTCCCCAATGACAGGCTGCCACGCTCTGATCAGCAGTTCATTCTGGGTTTGGTGGTGTCTGCTGCTTAAAAATGGGTCGCTCAATTACACAGAGAAGCAGAAAATTGCTGTAGTTGGGTTGTAAAGAGCCATGAAAATGCGTGTGAGAAAATCCTGGCCATAGCAACCACAAGCCATCCCTCTGTGTGTTAGGATGAGCATATAGTAGCAACCACACGTTTTAAAACAGAGCTGCATTTTGTCTGACCGACATATCACAGCAGATAAGCACATTAAGATGGGATGTCAGTTATGCGAATGTGGTCGGTAATGTTTATTTCTTTTTTTTTTCTTTCCCTCTGACTATCTATTCAAATATTTCCCCTTCGTCGCAATTATCTTCAATAGTTTCTGCTGCTAAAGTTGCCATACTTTTCAGTGAAACTCACTTTGCTGCGACCAAAACACATTTGTTTCGCTGTTCAGTGATAAATCATCCACACACACAAAACAAGCTTCCAGGTCTGTGCCTTTTGACATAAGTTGTCCTTTTTTGTGTTAATTTGTGTCTTTGTATTTAAATTCCTCTTTCTAAAACATCTACTTAAATTATTCGCTGCTGCAAAAATGTTTAAGAAATATTTGAGAAAGCCTGAATTTCAGGAACATTTGGCAGAGATGAAGCACATGGAAGAGTTTGAGGATGACTAGAGCAGTCTGGAATGGTCAAATTTAATTACCCAGAATCCTCTGGGACCATTCAAGCCACGTTATAGACAGAAGAATAACAATGCATCCAACTTATGAAATTAGGTTCATTATATCAATATCCTAGTAACAAAATATCTACTTTTTTGTTTGCACAAATTTAAAAAAAATTATCTTAAACTGTTTCTTTTTTTTTAAAAAAATAGATAATTATTCAGTGTAGGTTTGATCACTGTATTTTAGATTTTAAATTAGATATGCTCAAATGCGTTCCTAAAATAGTTTATTAACATGGCACTGACGATAAGTTAACTTTATCATTTTTGGGGTTATCAGAGCCAAACTCTGACCCAAATACATCAAGTTGAACCCCTGGCAATCCCATTGCTTCAAAATCGATGTCAAAACTAATGAAAAGTTGCCATATGTTCACCAATATCAGCAGATCAACGTATTTCATGTGCCTCTTGTGATGTCATCAAGTCAAATGCACACAAAGCCGATTACGCTGTTTGTTTTTCATTGAAGGCTTTTTGAATACCATGTAAAAACATCAGTGGCAGTCTCTATTTCCCTACCTACCTGTTTTTTTATTTTCAATGCACATTTGTTTTTGTTTTTTAAAGTGCACTGGATATTGTCTTTAAATGTTCTGGATAAACACATTAGTATCTGTGAAATTATGTAACAAAAAAGGGACACTAATTGATTATGCAGCTATGCTTCAGGCAAGGCAGTGGGTTGAGCTTCAGGAAGAGGAGAGCAGATAGAGTAACCACATAGAGCATCTGGCTCTAGTTTCTATAAAAGACCTTTATAGTTGGGCACCATCAGGATTACCCTCCCCGGTTAAAGTTCACTGTCGTTTAGCTGGATTCCCAAAATGCCTCGGCATGCAGACATTTGACTGAGCTTCTGACAGCCTGTAGGATCATGTGATTGTGCCTGACCTTTGTCTCCGGGGACATGTCCATGTCATGGGGATCAGTGGCAGCAAATCAATACTTTTGACTCAGGGGCTGTGTGTCTTTGCTGGTTGATAAAACCCGACTCATGAGATTAGGCTGCTGACCTTTAGCATACTTCCATCTGTAAATCTTGCTGTAGCGTCATGAAAGAGCATTCTGTGGGGCTTCTCCATAAAATCTGCCTTTTGTCATCTTTGATCCTCTAAGGCTTCAGTGACTGTTGAATTTTACTTAGAAATCTGTTTACCTCAGCAACTCCTGATGGATATGTAGCTGCTGTCTGGTTTATGGAGAACGAATTATTTAAAATGTTAGTTATGGAAAGACATTTAAAAAGGTACAGAGGCCTTCAGCAAAGCTTACACCAGAGATATGCACTTTTCTATTTCTAATATGTACTCACTGTGCCTTGCAAAAGTATGTGTAGCTCTTAAACATTTCACATTTCCTCACAGTAAATGTGAGGAAATACACAATATATGTACGTATATGTACACATATATTGTGTACATTTAAATTGAGTTTATTTTTTTAAAGATAATTATCCAGTTTAAGTTTGATCCGTGTACAATAAGTTTTTTTCTACCAAAAACTTATTATATATTATTGGAGTTCAATGTGATAGACCAACACAAAGTAGTAGATAACTGTGAAGAAGAAGAAGGAAGTTGCGTTTCATATTATTTTACAAATAACAATTTGAAAGGTGCACCATCTGTTGATTTTCAGTCCAATATTTCCATACGCAATAGAAACTTCTTAAACTGCAAAGACAGCTGCTATCCTTGGGAGTATGTCTCCAGCAGGTTTGTTCATCTGAACATTGGAGAGCATATGTAAGCATCTCAGGCATTTCGGTTTGCTGGATTCCCAAAATGCCTCGGCAGTAAAAGAGATGTGGAGAGATGTATAAAAGGTAGGATTTATTGACACAGGTTTTCAGATGGATTTAGATCTGAACTTCTAAAACATAAGTAGCCTTTGACCTAAACCTTTTTGTTGTTGTTCTGATCGAATGTTTAGGATTGTTTTCCTGCTGAGAGGTGAATGTTGAATCTCTGCCCAGGTCTAAAGTCTTTGAATTTTGTAAAAGGTTTTCAGTTAGGTTTATCCATCTTCCAATCAACTCTAATCAGTATACCGAAGAAAAAAATCCCAACAGCATGATTCTGACATCATCCTATTTCACATTGTGTTTTCAGTGTGAAATATTGAAAACACAATAAAACACATAGACTGAACATGGTGTGTTCATTCTATGTTTTCTGCCACATATATCATTGTACATGCAGGCCAAAAAGCTTAATTTCAGTTGGACCTGACCAGGGCACATTTTTCCGTAAGTTTACTGCGTCCCATTAATGGTTTGTGAAAACTGTAAACTGGACCTCATAAAAACATCCGGTGTATACTGAGAACTTCCTGTAGTCTCTTCTTTCTAATGAAACTGTTTAGTCACCAGCGAATAGCAATGGAAGCAAAAATGTCTTTTCCTTAGTTCTTTGTTTACCTTCCAGGAAGGTCCATGCTGAAGTGTTCTCTGTATTTGACTTTCTCTGCATACTTTCAAAGTGAGTATGGAGCAGCATCAGAAGTGCCAAAAGGCGTACAACTATTCAAGTTATGTGTTTTATCAAAAAACATTGAAAACACCCCAATATCGTAGCTTTATACATCTCTATATATCTCTCTTAATGCCAGGAGCTTTTGTTTGAAGGCAGTGCAAATGCTGACCGAGTTAAAAAAAAATGCATATTTGACATTTATCATTAGTGTAAGTTATTTTGGTGTTGAGAATTTTATTCTTTCTGAGGCGGTGAATGCTGTCTCTTTTGTTTTGAGCCAAAATTGATATGAGTGTGTGAATGTTCACACATATTTTGGCCACATTATCAACCGAATAAACACTCGGTTGAAGGATCAAATGAAGGATCACGTGTCTTAAAATCAACACCATCTTCAAACAGCAGATGTTTGAAGGGACACACTTCAGTCCATGGCATTGCCTTTATTTCCTCTAAAATGAATGCTATGCAGGTTGGTGGAGACAAAGCATATCCGGCTTCTTGTGGCATGACACACTGAAGTGTCTTTTCAACAGTATGCCAAGCATGTAGACAAAGCTCTTTGTGGTGAGAAGACTTTCCTTTTCCTTGTTCACTGTATGATAGCTGTCATTGCTGTGACTTAGAGGAACTGGATGAGAGAAGGAAGTAGGTTTTCCTCCAGTTAAATAAATTGCCTTTTGTTCATTCATTTGTCTGAATGAACAAAGTCTTCTCTTGAAGAAAAACATGATTTTTTACTATAATTTTTTTTTCTGTCTTGGGTCAAATAAAAAGGAAAATATATTATTGTACATTGACCTCTTAAGAACTTCTGAATATTTGAATATATTTGAATATTTGAACAAATTTGCAGAATTTCTCAAGTACTCAACCTAAATCTCAGTCAATTTGCTCTTACCTTTTTTGGGTTTAATCTGTACAAACAGTGAAGTGCTGGAACTGTTAGTCCAACAGTCACCTTATTGTATAAGCATCAGAATGGTGTAGTTCTCTAGTATTCCAGAGGAAGAGAGGATGTAAATGCATGTAGAGAAATCTTAAATTAATTTTAAGAACTTTGCATTCATTTGCTTTTAGAGCACTCTTTGATGCACAATACATTGATATCATCATTAAGTATCAACAGATGCCTTTTTTTTAACATATTGGTAAATTTTTTTTATTTTTTTTAATACCAAATATTGGTCCGATAAGTAAAGCTGAGCTGATATGAACAACCAATGTTTATTTCTATTTTGTTCCTGCTTGTGTTTCAGGGAGATGGTGTTAGTCATTTGGTATTCGTTAGATCAAATTCCAGTCTTGTACTGTAATTTGTACAGGATTGTTTAACTGAAGCAGAGAAGCAATGAAGGCGGGGTGGTCGCTTTTACATGGTGTCGAAAGAATAGGGAAATATATATATTATGTGTAATTTCATGAAATCGGCCACAGCAGTGATGTTAAAATCAGACATCAATATTTGCCCAAATTGTTTTAATCAGTGCATCCCTAGTTTTTACAAATACCCCAGTACACTTTCTAATACCTATCTTCTACGGGGTATATGGAAATTCACCGGTTGAGTAAATGACGTGTAGACATAACCTTTTTAGGCACCTGTACTGTAGCACAATGCTTTCTAACTCTGGTCCTGAAGGCACACTGCCCTGCATATTTTAGGTGTTTCCCTGCTTTAACATGCATGATTGCAAATGATGGCCGATTAACAAGCTTTTGTTGAGCTGCAATTATCTCAATCAGGTGTGTGCTAGGAAACATCTAAAACATGCAGGACAGTGCCTCGAGGACCAAGGTTGGGAAACGCTGCGTGTAGCTTATGCAATGGTGCGCCACATACATTTTGTCCATGTCAGAGGATTCTGTGGCATTCACATAACAACTTGCACTGCTGCTCCAAAATCTTCATTGTTGCTATACAAAGTTTGTGGCAATGAACTGATCATAATGTTGAATAAATTTATGTACAGTAGTATCATGCAGATCACTTGTCAGCTGCCCCCTGTTTCACTTGACTTATGTTGAGTGTGCAATGTAGCGATGACCGACAGTCATGGCTTGGCAGATTTACAGTAGAAACCCACTGTGATTGGCTCAGACCTGTTCAGCATCAGTTAGGCTTAAAAAAGGAAACTGACGTAAACTGTTGAACAGATTTTCTGTGTAACGCTTTATATCAACCCAGTTGAGTCTAGTTCCTCACCTCCACTAGTTCCACATTGCTTCATTAACCACTGAAAGCTGGATGTCACTGATGGTACTTGGAAAATTGACCAAATCTTACAGCAGCTCAGACAGACGCTTGTCTTTGCAAGTGTGCAGCGCATGAGACTCTCAACCCCTAATGATTGGTTGGTTACCAAATGGGGATGAGGGAGAAAAATAAAAAAAATGCTGCACTAGAAGTTGCTTTTGTGTTTTTAGTAGATTACATGAAACTAACTTAACATAAATAAACCAAAAGTTGTGCTAAATAACATTTGTGGTTACTGTTGTCTAAATCAGTGTGTGTCTAACAAATGCCACTATGGTCATTGTGGTTTACTTACACCATATTGTGTAAAAAATACGACTTTTTAATTTATTAGAACAATCAGTTCCTCTTCTGCAGTTTACTTTTTACAGCTAGTATGGCACTGCCAGAAATCACAGGGTGTATTTTGTAGTTTGCAGATGTGTTTGTAGATATCAGTACACACTACAGTCTACTTCTTTAATGCTGGAACCTGCTGAATCAGCATTTTGAGGTGAACTTGAAACGAAGTGTAAAAGCTAATGGCCCTAAACAAGACATGCACATAGAGTAGCTGAGTTAGGGACTGTGTTATTTCACCTCCAAACTTCCAAGTGTACGTACACTAACTCAGTTTCTAGCTGTAAATTGGACAGTGTTCAGTTTGGTGAAATATTTTCCCTGTGCACATTGAAAAAGTAGAACGGTAATGAAGTTGTCAAAGAAATGCAGAGGCTCAAACCCTTGGTGGACATGAAGTGCAGTTTAAAAGCTTTCTTCTTTTTTTGTCACTCTTGCATTTTTCAGACCATCAAAGAAATGTTAATACCAGACATAGATAATCTGAGTGAATACAGACAGTTATTTTAAATGATATTTTAACTATTTATTGAATGAAAATAGCTAATCAAACTACCCTGGCCCTATGTGAAAGTATTGGCAATTGGTTCTGCCACCCTTTGATAGCAATAAGTGCCATCAAGCACTTGTGTTAGTTTTTTTTTGTCACTGTTAATCTGTTGGGTTTGTAAAATACCCAACATAAATGGCATGCATACGGCTATGCTAATCCATTTCAATCCAGTTTAAATCTAGGCTTTGTTTAGGTCACTCCCATACTTTTGTTTAGTGGAAGGTTTTTTTAGCCATTCATATATACCCTTCTAATTTGCTTTGGATCACTGTCTTGTTTGATGTGTAACCCAAGAGCAGTTCAGCTTAAGGTGATGAACCAATGGGTGGGGATTCTTCTTTAAGCTTTTAAGATAGAGAGAGGAATCCATGGCAATTATGTTGGTCCTAAAGCAGCAAAGCAACTCCAGATGATCACACTTCAGTCTTTTCACGTCTTTCACAAAGGTCTGCTTTTGTCTTGTTGATATTTTTCCAAACGTCTTGGTGATCATCAGTTTTATTTGGTAGATTTGACATGGGTCATTCATTGTTTTCAGTCAATAGTGGTTTCAGCCATGGTGCTCTCGCATTAATAGCATAATTTCTCATTCTCTTTCTTATTGTTGAATCCTGAGCACTGATCCTAACTAAGGCAAATTAAATCTGCAGTACTTTAGGTGTTACTCTGGATTCTTTTGTGACTTCATGGCTGTGATGTTGATTTGCTCTTGGAGTAATTTTGGGAACCCAGTTACTCAATTTTTTTCCATATTAAGTATAGGTCCTTTTGGGGTAGATTTTTTTTTCCCTTTAGTAAATCAGCGTTCCAAAACTGCATATTGTAGTGTGTCTGATAATAACATTTGTTTGATCTCAAACATGTTAGTGTGACAAAATTACAAAAGCAAAAATAGAAATCCGTAAGGGAGCAAATACATTTTCATTGCACTATGTCAACGTGCAGTTTTTATATAATTTTCTTCTTCTTTTAACCTAGTACAAATACAGCACATCCTGTTTGTTCATAGTTTATGTGGAAATAGGTGAGCTTTGCTTTTATTTCCAAGTCAGTTCAGCATGAAGATGTTTCAAAGTCTCTTTTCATGTTCGGAGAAATATAAAGGACGGGAGAAAGAAACCAGACTGTGCACAACCAAACACGTGAGTGAGTATTTCTTCAGCAGAGAGCTCCATTAATGTGTTTGCTGCTATCTTGGGTTGGCCTAAAATAGGAAGCTATTTTGCCATCGTGTTGTGTCTGTATTTTCCCTTAACTCTTTTTTTAGAAACAAAGACAGAGAGCCATAAATGTGATGCGCCACAGATCTCGGAGCTGGTGTTGCCAAGTCAACAAATTTATCTGTGGATTGTGCAGAACAAGCTCCTGTATAACATGGTCAGTCCAGTTTTATGGGTGTAAACACTGATCCTGATTCTAAAATGTATGATCTGTCTTTGGGAATTGGCACCTGGTATGTAAAAACAATTTGCAACATTTTGAGATAAGTTAGAAACAACATGCCACCATTCTCTATTTACACTTCTATCTAGTTTTCTTTTCTTGTATATACCAATGATGGTTATTTCTAAACTAATTTAAAAAATGCGTGTCTCCTTTTCCTGTATAAATCCAGTATAAAGTCACTGCTGACAGTGGATCTGATGAAAGGTTGCTGCTGGTTTAATCAGAGTGCATCACTCACGATATTAACCCGGCTCTGGGGTATGTGGGGTATACCCCCTGCAATCACTTTCATTTCTTATCTCCTAACTGCTTGGTGCATCTGCCAGTCCATGTTTAGCATTCAAACTTTGTCCCAGGCCCAGATAGCCAACCGAGTGTAAACAATATTTGGGATGCTGACCTGATCTCTGGAGAGATAACTTCTTCAGCCGGGGATGGAAATCAGCTGATACGTCGTTTCCAGAAAAGCTGTATTTGAATGCAGATCTTGAAACTAGAAGCTCTTTAATGCCTGGTTTGGCAGCTTATCTTGTGTTGCACAGAGAGAGACATACTCGTTGTTTCCTGACAGAATAAAGGAAAATCAGGCATCAAAAGGGTGTCATCTCTTAAGTTGTTTTTATCTAAGTAGTCATTTAAATTTCTTATAAATCTGAGTGAGTAAAGAAGCAAAATTAGACTTAAAGATCAATTATTAATGAATGACGTGAGAAATCTTTACAAACTCCAGCACCCGTCTTGTTAACGCACTAATGAGCGTTTCAGTGCTGACGAATGTGCATCAAAGCTCTTGGGGTGTCAATTCATCTCGACCTCGATGTGTGAAAAGAAGTCTCCCTCCACGTTCTCATTTCTGCAGGTTTGTGAGGCCAGGCTGTACATACAGTAAAATAACGTTTCATGGTGTTTATGTTCACTAGTATATTTTTAGCTGTGATTAAACTGAAATTGCTTTGATGCCGTAGCCCTGCAGTTTTTATGTTCTTGGTGAATTCAAGCAGCTGCATAATTATGCAAATAGCCATTTTTGATCAAAAATGTCTTTACTGTACTCATTTCATTTCAGCAAAAACTTGGACAGCTGTTCAAGCAATTTAGCTTGAAGCATTTCTTTAAAAAAAAAAAAAATCAATGTAGTCATATCTCTGGAAGTGGGATGTTTGACCACTTAGCAGTTTTAAAACTAAACAAAATAAGGTAAGATTAAAAAATAATCTTACCTTACTTTGCATTTGTATTTTTTTGTTTAAACTGTTTTTCCCCTTTAAACCTATTTTATTAATATGCACATAATATTATTGGCATTGTCATGCATGATGCACAAGTTGCCAACAGTTTACATGCAAATTCAGTAAAGTTAATCAATATTTATTTTTGTTTTGGAATGTATTCATGAAACTTTTACAATAACGTTGAGTAGAAATAACCACAATATATAGCTATATATTGTGGTTATATAACCATATATTGTTATAGGAATCAAATGGGAATCGTAAAATAATCTTACTTTTGTTATAAATGAAAAAGCAACAGTTAGTTTTAGTGTTGCAAAAATAATAGATTGCATATTTTAATATTATTTTCGATTTATTTATATTTAAAAATATCAGTTTATTAGCCACTGTTAAGTTTAATAGCGGTTTTTCCAGAGCTTATTCTGCAGAATAAAACTGCTTTTTGTCATTTTGTACTTGTTGGAGTACCACAAGCATAAGAAGCTGAGGATTAGATGTCTAATTAGGCCACCCTACAGCTCATAGTTTGCTCACTGTAGTGTTAAAGCAATGTTACTTTAATAATTGTAATCCATGTCCCTACTTTAGTGTCCACATCATGATTTGGTATACTTTTTTGCTACTGGAAATAGTAAAATATGTTTTTCTTGGAAGCCAAAAAGAGTGTAGCACCTTTTGTTGTTGTTTCTTTTCATCCAGCTGACTGTCAGCACACAGCAACCGATGTGCCAAGGACAGTGAAGCTCTGCTCTATGATCCATGTAGCAGGACAAAACCCTGTTCACTCTCCTTTTTTCTATTGTACCCCATTAAAATAGCTTTTTTAAACCTTGATGTTTCTTGATTCACCCCATGTCTACTTTTGTAAATAGTTTCGAAATAAGATTGTGGATAAAAATGTTAGGTTGGATAAGGTTTTCCCTGCTATTCTGTTCACTCAGGTTTCAGGGAAAGTTGAAGCCTGCTTAGAATAGGTTTCCATAAATATCATAAGCAATAAGGAAAAAGAACAGATTTTAGGTTTATTCATTTTTATTTATTTTTTATTTAATTTCTCACTGAAATGATGAATTGGTCATTGTTGTCTATTCTTCCATCTCTAGTTCAATGTGGAGTAAAACATACTTCTGTCCTAATATATCTAAGCCCTTAGTAGATTACTATAATGGGGAATTTAACATGTCCAGCTGCTCAAATTGTTTGTGTTCATAAATAAATAACTGTGCTGTCTAAATTTTCCTCCCGCATGGTTGCGCAACATCTTCCAATTCGTTTGTGAATATTAAAAATGTTGAATTTGCAGCTGGAGATCTACTTTTGGTCTAATCAAATGCTATTTACTTCAACTGGTCCCATCCACAGCTCTTTTAACCCTGTGATGCTGCTCAGCATCTGTTTGGATGACAGCATTTTTATAGAAAATGTATGCTTTTCTATTGAAAAGTTGAAATAATTTCAAGACCTACCAAAGGTTTCCTCAGGTGAAATGAAATTATATTTCCCTAGATATAGCGACAGTTGAGCAATTTACCCTTAATGTGCAATAAAATTATGTTTTCAGCTGTTTTCTTATGCTGCCACCTTGCTTTGCAGATATTGCAGTTAACATGCCTTAAGTTGTTTTAGCAATTTAACATTTCATAAGTGAAGGTTCATAAGGTTCATCATAGGTCAGGTCACCGAACCTAATGTAGTTTCCAGTCTAACTAACTAAATAACACATATCATGCGCTGTGGCAGTATCTATCAATTGTACAGGCATGTCTGTATGAAGCATGAGAACATCAATAGAGAAGTGTCCAGTTTGTGATTGACTTAATGCTCCTGCTGCACCAGATCAATGCAGCCATTAATTATGTGTAGAAATGGATAAAGAAACTTTGATCGGTTAAGATTGGATATCCTACTGGTCTCTGAAGGGACACAAAGGTTTCAAATGTTGTCAATTTAAATAATTGACTTTACAGGATTGTACTTTTAGAAGAACTAGAGGTCAACTGGGAGTATCATTAGTTGTCTATTTTGTGTTGTTTATTTTGCCATGCATGCCATCTAAGAATGTTTTAATGATTCTAAATGTGAAGAAATACAGTAGGATTTGTGACTCAAGTTCTGTTTTATCTGTGAGGTTAGGGATTAGTGTGTGTTGCTTGTTACTTATGTATTTCGAGCATGTCTTTGGCTAAAGTGTGCTAAATTTATAATGCCTTTCTTCATCAGGGCAGTATTGCATACTTTATAATTACTTCACCATCCAGGGATGAAAACTCTGTGCTTTGAACAATCAGCAACAATTAACACAATTTACCAGAAAATCAGTTGGACTACAGTGAGTAGGAGCCACTGCAAGCTTTTGGCCTGCTGTGGTGAGTGAATCTTGATGAGAGCAGATGAAGCGTCTGCATACTGTGGTTAAATAATGTTGTCAGGTCATTTTTGCAACATTTTAGTAACTCGTGCAGAACGTCTCTATGCCGTATGCAATGTAAGGTTTGTCAGAGTTGTGTTACCCATGTGGCAGAACTTTCTTTACACATCCAGAAAACCTGGGGCAGCCTCACTTTGCTGATAATAAACAATTTATGCTATAATCTTAGATGTGTTGAAAGAGAGTTTTACTGAACTAAAACAGTGGGTTTTCTTATAGAAATTCAAGGCAGATATACAATACTGGGACATGGTTGTAGTGCAGATAACCACAGGACAGGACAGCTTTAAATACAAATAGTGTGGTTTAATGAAATAGGCACCATATATTAAAGTTCTGCATAAGGGCGGTTTCAGGTTGTTGATTTTGGCCTTTGCATATATCTTCTTAAAACCTCTGGTGGCTTTATAATTGCCTTCTTTATTAGTTATAATCACTGTGTCTTGGCTTCTTTACTGTAATTTGCTGCCCGAGGAAACTTCAGCTGCCCTCACTAAGCTCCAGGATGGAGCCTGTGTACTGGAGATTGGCAAGTTCATAAACAGTTCACCCCGAGCCACTGTTACAGTGTTAGCATGTGTCTTGAGGCCCCCTCAGCAGGAAATAATAGCATAATGGGGAAAGCCTTTTCCTTTGGCTGGTGCTGTCCACTCGTTTACCCAGTGATCTGCTGAACAATCAGTGCGCCAAACAAAATTTACGAGCACATACTCTCCCTCTCTTCAGCAAATGCCTTCTAATGAAATACCCTTGATAGATTAATGTCTACGCAAGAATGATTTGCATTTGTTCTAACCTATAAATCTTTGGCAATGGCCAAAGACATGGAGCTTGCTCTCAACATCAGCTGCAGGCTCCCTTCATCTCTGAGACCATGTCTCTCCGAGCATTTTGGTGTGGGAGCAATCCTGCTGAAAGAAAGCCAGCAACTGCTGACCCATTGTTACTTGAATCAAGTCTTTAATGTAGAGTTAAAAATGCTTTGTGTACTTTGATGCTGCATGTCATTTGCCTCAAGGGAAAGCATAATTAAGTCTTAAAGAGCATTCCTTAGGTTACAAGCTAGGGAGTGGGATATTACAGTTTTATATGGCCGTTAGTGGGGAAAGCTTTGCTGTTCTTAAATTATTATTATTTTTTTTTTTTTTGCAAAATTCCCTCTCATTTGCCTGCTGGCCAGTCTCTGCTTGCAGAAAAAACACCCCATCCTTGTTCTCAGCCCTGAATCTCAGTAGTAAAAATGAAAATATGACTTGGACCAGCCAGCAACAGGGGGACTTTAAAGTGAGAGGAGCAGTTAGGCTGAGGGAGCGACAGAGGTGATAAATCTTTGAGAGTCCAGCTGCAGACCTCACTGCAGGCCACTTCCTGTCACATTCACAGGCTCCTTATGAAATTGGTCATTACTAGACAGTAGCTGGTCACTGCCATTTAGGTATTTAAAGGTTTTAAAAAGTTCTGAACCACTAAAATTTTAAATCCTATCGTCCGTACTGTATAAAGTTCTTTTAGTAAAATGTTAGAGAACGTGCCAGAGTGGTTGGCGTTTTGCTTAGCTTTGAGCATGGATGCTGCTCCGCTACACTGCTGTGGTCAGCTGTTAAGAATTTTGCATAAACATTGATTATTGTGATTCTATTTGCTTTCCTATTTGAAAAAAGGGAGATGTCGAAATGATAGAATCTTTTCTGACTCAATCATATTCTGTTTGATTGATCCAGCTGCTGGATGGCTTTAATTGTAGCCAGCTGAACTACATCAGTGCAATTTTGCAGTAAAACAGCTGTTTATGAGGGTTTACTTGCTATTCAACTCATAGTCCAGTGATTCCTGTCATTGGTAGTGGTGGGGATCTAAAATTTGGCCTTTAAAACTAGGCTTAGCTTTTGGCATTTTGAAAAGGTTTTAACTTTTGCAGTAGATTTTTGCAAGTTGCCATTTCTTGCAGGTTTGATGAAAGAACTTGATTGTAGGAGAATAGGGCTCTTTGCTGACATTTGTCCAACGACTTATTGGCTTATAGGAGACACTTAAGGGTTGCTATAGAGACTTTATGACCCCAAAATCCCCTGGTAAATATGACCTGACATGGAGCCCCGTTTTTATTCAGACACTGCTCACATATTTATTTTGGCACAACTCGGTGAGCAGGACACTTTCGCAAAAGAAAAAAAAATGTCAAAAATTTTCAACAACTAAACAGATACTTATGGATTACAAAAAAAGTATTAGTTACATTTATTTAAAATTATTTTTAGGATTTTGAACAATTATGCAACTGGGTACTGTCTTTAAAAATATATTTTTTTCTTTACTGAAGAAATTTTCTAAAATTAGTTTGGGGTTTTTCTAAAATTGTGTCAATTATGAGAGGAATCTTTGCAAGAAAATAGCCTTTCTTGATGTTGATACACTTCACGACTGGTTTTACTTTAGCCTGGTAAAGCCCCACCATACTCATTCCACACTGTTTCATTATTCCACACTGTAATCAACACTAAAACATCACACTTGAAGGGGCCAGGAGGCCAAAGTGAGGTTGGCTTGTTCATTCTTTATTTCTTCACAGTTGAACCAATTATCCAGCTCTCAGCTGTCAAAACCAGCTGATGCAGCAGCCGAATCGAAGGCAATTTGTTGCGTAGTACCTGTGGAGAGCCATTTGAAAGGCTGCCACTAGTTTTCTGCCAAGCAGGAGTGTGTGGGTGCGGGTGCGTGTGTGTGTGTAGCGGACAAGGTGGAGGCTGAGTCAACAGCTAAACACAGATGAGGATCTGCTGCTCACACATCTTCTTAGTCATCAGGGAAATATGTCAACACGGACTTCCTCTTCTCATACCACACAATGTTTGGGTTGAAATTTTAGCGAGAAGTAGTTAGTACATGTAAACAAGTTAATTTAGACACACACAGTGCAGCTTCTGTAGTTTTGGTTTCTGGCTTGTGTTCAGTCAGACGCAGCTGACGAATATCAGAGTGACTTGCTGGTTTGCATTGGTTTTCAGTCATTCCATCGGGGCTGTAATTTGTTTCCACTCGGCCTGCTGGTGTGTGTACTTATTTTCTCTTTTTTTTATTAACCACGGACTTTGCAAAAAACGCTTAGGGCTTGTTTAAATCCAGGCAATATTTTCAGGAATGCATCCAGAATAAAAGTGAGATCTCCTGGTATATCTGGCTCCATGTGTCAGGTCCATTGTTTAGCAGTTTCTCAAATTAAGGTAGGATAAAGGCCAGCCAGTTTTTCATTGAGAACAAACGCTTTAAGGGAACCGAAATGTAAAAGTCAGAGCTAATTAACCTGTTCCAGTGCTTTCTTCTATGAAACAAAAGTAGTTTGTTTGAAATAAATGGAGGGTAAATAAATTTATTATACAATGATAACCAAAAACAGTAGCAATACTTCGGAAGTCGTCTGGCCGATGTGTGAGAGTGAGGGCTTCCTTGAGGGGATTTGAGAATGTTGTGCTCTTATGTTACCATACTATAAAGTAGTATGTGCCTCAAATTAAAAAAATACCATAATAAGAACAGGACTGCTATTTCTTGTAATTGGTTTCATGGTTTTGGTTTCAGTTAACATTTTCTATTCTGAAACACTTTCCAGATGGTTCCCTACGAAGTGCCGCCTTAGTTTCTCTAATTTACAAATGATTACAACTAGACAGCAATCCCTCATCGTCAGCCGCTTTAACAGAAAGAAACCTCCAGCAGTTTCTTCTTGAGGGTTTTATTAATGTGCAGTTGTTATTGAAAGAAAATGCAACTTTAAGGGTGACTAGAAGCAGGAATGAGAAATTTCACTTGCAGCTTGATTTGTAAGTCAAAACTGATAAACTAGAGGGCATTTTCTAGGAAACTCATAATATTTTATCTTTTTTTTATGCTTTATTTTGCTGATGCATGTGGTTGGATCAAAAGTGGGAATCATCTTGCATTCTAAATTTATGACACATTTATAAAAGGATCAAAGAACACTCGCAAACATAAAAAAAAATATGTTTTCAACCACAATGTGACATATTTCCATCAAGATAATTGATAATACAAAGAATTTACTTCAAATTGTGACAGTAAAATCAATACAATATGTTCATGTTTTTGGGCAGAAATTAGATTAATGTGTGTTGACTTCAATTTAAATGACATGTCACCGGGTCAGTACATCAATTCTTTAGTGCTCAGTCCCTCTGCTAGTGCATCTCACACTGCTTGACATTTATCTAAATAATGTATTGGCTGGTAGTGCAGTGTCAGAGTAAATAATGAGAAATCAACGCAGGTGAAGAAAGTGGGCGAACTATTTGGAACAGTTTCCAGAGTTTTGTAGTAGTGTGTATGCGTGTGTATTTGTTTGCGACAGATTGCCACCCTCATTTTTCTGGGCCAGACAGCTATTGAGGGTCACGCACCAGTAACTCCATCCAGATGCAGCACATAATATGAGAAGCAAACCTCCACAGAGGAACGCTCTTCCTCATGTTTGTGCTGCTGATTTCTGCAGAAAACATGAATGCTAGATGTATGTCAGAGCTAAGAATGTGCAGTAAATACCTGTAATATAAGTACGTCTCTGAGACAGTGTTGCAATAACGCATCCACTCTCCCATAACCCCGCATCTGGGTAAAAAAAAGAGCAAACTACTCTTTAGAAGTAAAATGCTGTACACTATATCATGACCGCAGTGAAAAATTGATCTTTTGAAATATTGACAATAAAAATGGGCTGATGTCATGATGAAGCGCTGCAGCAACCTACCAACATTAATGAGCTGCTGAATTTGTTTGCAGGTTCATTGATCATTTTATGACATTGTTGTGAATGGAGGCAAATGTACAAATGTTGTGATTCATTATGTTTTTATTCTGTCAGCGAGGAGTTTATAAGGGACAGCACATAATATTTCACAGTTGCTGCTGAAGAAAAAAAAAACAACTTTGGGTAACTTCAATGATAACCCTGTGGTTTATTAAGCACAGTTTTGGATGAGTTTGGAGATACATATGCCAATATACCTATATATTTTAAGTTAAAAGAAGAAATAGAAAAAAATTATGCTATTTCTGTTAATATAGCATAAAGCAGAAATAGCCAAAAGTTTTTGGCTTCAAAATCTTTTTTCATTTTTAAATGACTTTGCCTAAAGCATTTGACACAATCTTTGTCCTAGCTCCTCTTTAAATATGAACAAGTTCAGTTTATTTCATGATCATTCTCGGTTGCCTGGACACCAATCCAGTCCCTTCATTTCAAGGCTACATGAACTCTTCATCTTATTTTCACTGCAATATTTTTTTCTTCCCCAGTGTATAGCTTAATCTCTTTCTATGTCTCTCTCTTGCTTGTTTATTGAATTTTAAAGGCTAAAGACACATTTAGTTGATATCTTTATTTACTAAAAGTGATGCTCCGATCACGGATTTGTGGCGAATTTCAAGTCTACAATAACTACCGCAATTTCCGGACTATAGAGCGCACCTGATTATAAGCTGCACCGAGTACATTTTAAAAGAGAAACCATTTTGTACATACGTAAGCCGCACCTGTGTATAAGTTGCATGTGCCTACATACAGACGGTTCACAGAAAGAGTTTTCGAAGTTTTAATAATATATCTTAGCTTTTCTTTCCAAACAGTGCCTGTGACGCGACAGTAACTCAGCAGCAATATGGTAGTAACACAGCACTAACAGGGCTGGTTAAAAAAACATACCGGCAAAAGTCACTGAGAGGAGTCTCCATCTTCCTCCTGTGCACTGAGACGTGTTAAGTTACATTAAATTTGCGTCTTCCTCGACACATATATTCCACCTGTCTCACTCTTACCTTTTCTGCTCGAGCGCTCTTGGCGGCCGTTAGAAAAAAATTGCATAAATAAGCCGCATCACTGTATAAGCCGCAGGGTTGAAAGCACGTGACAAAAGTTGCGGCTTGTAGTCCAGAAATTACAGTAGACATAATGCTTTTGTATAAAATGGTTTGTCATGAAGTTTTACTGATACCCAAATTGACTGAGTCTTACTGAAAGTAGCAACTTCCACATCAAAGAGTGTTGCCCATGTCATAGAGTTTTAGATATGGTTTATTCACTGATCAGAAAAATTTTGGTTGTTTGATTTTGCGATCGGTCAGTCGCTGGTCAGGGCCAGTCAGGTCCAAATAATAGCCTGATTCCAGACGTCAGTAGATTACTTGCTGTCACTAAATGATGGTCATTTTTTCGCAGCAAAAAGGTGACAACAGACATGTTTTTTTTTTCATTTTTTTGTTGTTCACAGAAAGGACAGTATTCGTTATTTGGAATTACCCAAAAAATCATATTTTGCCATTTTTGTGGTTTTTACAGACAACCTCATTAACTCTGATGTCACATCATCACATGTTCAATCACAGTTTCAGCTGTCTGCATCTTTATGTAACCCAGACATTGTGACAAACATATGGAGCTCTTCTGGTGTGTGTTTTTTTTATGTGGCCTGTCAATGTTTCACAATCAGACAGTGGTATTAATGTGTGTTCTGAGTCAGTTTAATATTTTCTCTTGATTAGCAGGTGTGCATATATTGGAAATCACTCAAATATTCTTGCTCCTTAACTTTAGTGGGTGATGATTCTTGTTTTTGTCATGTTTTTGGCTTCAAAATCATAAATTGATCAGAGCAGAGCCACAGAATTACATTGCTTTGAAAATAACCATGCAAATGGTTGTTCAAGTTGACTATTCAAACTACTGCTTTTCCTCTGTTGCATAGTCAGGCTAGTTTAGATGCTTTCAATCTGAATAACTTGAACTTTCTGTATACTTGCTGCTGTGTAGAATTCACCAACTATGTAATTAGGCAACTTTTTGTATAATACTTTTACTAAATTCTATTGAAACTGATGTGGCAACCCTGACAGGAACACATCTGTTTGAATATTTAGCTTTGTTTACTTTTCTCAAAACAGCTGGATAAAACAAATTGAGTTTTTTATGAGTAGGAGGACACGATTAAATGAGCTTCAAACATCACACTTGTGTTTGTCAGTCTACATTCATCTGATTACGTTTTGTCAACAATTTCAATAATGAATGCAGTAAAAATCGTGTGTTTTCCCACTTAGTGACAGAGGTTTTTTTTTTTTTTAGAGGATTTACCTATCTTCTTGTAAATATAGGTACAACAAGATGAATCAAATCAATGCTATAATGCATTGATTTTTATTTTATGTCCTTTTTGGTATGTTTTATTGTTTTTATTTTTTGATACTTTGCCGCTTTTTTGGGACACGAATAAATCTGAATCTGAGGTATAGTATTACTCAGATTTTTTTTTTGTATTTGTGAATGTGGAAAACATATCAGGAAAATAGTATGATGATTAATTGGCAAACTAAATTGCACTTGTGGTTAAAATTGGTCTTTTACCTGGTTCTAAATTTATGGACATCTAACCAAAGACAAAGAGACAGATGTTTTTTTCACTTTCTGAAGTTAAATCTTAATTTCTCTTATTTTTAGGTCAGGTAGAATTATCAAAATTATTTCTATTTGCTTTATGCCACAATAATGAGAGAGCATATCTTCAAAATGTGAAGTTTGCCTACAGAATGATTAATATGCTGTTTTAAAAATGAAGGAAATCCCAGATGATGATGTCATGGCTATGGAAACTTCTGAATTGTTAACTAACCAATTGGAGGAATACTTGTCGATGCTGTTTAGGGCCACACCTGAATTTCACTGCTATTTGTTGTTTGACATGACTGTAAAGTCAAAAGAAATCAGTCAAGACATCAGAAAGAGAATTGTGCAAGTCTGGTTTAGCATTTGGAACAATTTCCAGATGTGTTTAAACAACTATATGCCATAACATATAGACATGATGAGTGCAGGAAGGTAGCATCATGTTGTGGGGCTGTTTGGCTGTTACACTTCATGGAATAGATAAGGAAAGAACATTATGTAGAAATATTGACGAAACATCTAAAGATATCAGCCAGGAAGGAAAAGCTTGGGCAGAGATTGGTCCTCCAAATGGAAAATAACCCTCATCAAACATTCAAAGTGGCTTCAGGACTACAAAGTGAATGTTTTCAGGTGGCTTTTACAAAGCCTTGATCTCAGTCTTACAGAGAATCTGAAAAGCTGTGGGTGAGTGAGGCGGCCTATAAACACTTGAATCAGTTACATCAGTTCTGTCAGGAGGAATGGACCAGATTTCCAGTGAACTATTCTGAAGAAGCTTGTGGAAAATAAAAACAAAACTTTTGACCTAGGTTATGCAGTTCAATGGAAATGCTGCCAATTACTAAGTGAAAGTGTGAGCGTGAATGACTGAAGTGTGAAGCGTTTTGGGGTCTTCTGGACTTGATGAGGTGCTACACAAGTACAAAGCCAAATGTGTGTAAATTTCAGATTTTGAAGACATTAATAAAATAAATCTCTGAGATATCCGTTATTATCTTTATTGTTTATTGTTATTAGCAAACTTTGTGTTTGTAAAGTTCTGGTTTCAATTATGTGTATGAAATATGTAAAGCACTAGAATGTAAGAGAAGTGTATTTTTTTTGCGGTAACATTTGATAATCTTAAGACATTGTCTCACCTTAAACAGGCTGCTTGAATTGGGCTGCTGTTTTGAGATTTCTGCATTGATTTTGGCCGTTGTAATCAATTTGTCAAGGGATTTAAGAGAATGCTGACACAGCAGTTTGAGGTCATATAATTAACCTGAGCAGCTTCAGCTAAAAGAAACAAGACTTTATTTAGATTGCTAGTTCACTCACTGCTATTTATATCTTCTGATAAGATATTACTCTTCGTGGATTGTGTGAGATGCTTCCAACAAGTGTTGCTGTTAATTCATTCACATGTATTAGTCAGATGTCCTTCTGTATTTAGGGCTCTGACAATATGTGACAATAAAAAGTATTTTCATAGAGTTTTATTGGTTCTACAAAAATGCAGAACAGGCGTGTCGAACTCCAGACCTTGAGGGCTGGTGTCCCTCATACTCAGCATGCATGATGCAAGAGTGGAAAGGAGAACTCCTCTAGAAAAGGAAGGAACCTCCAAATTTTTACCTTGGTAATCAGATTTTCCTTGGTTCCTGCAGTGGAAATACCAGGGGTTAAAGTAATGGGCCCAAGAAATTCCATGGTTCCTGGAAAAAAGGTTCTGCAGTGGAAATACACCAAAAGAGTGTACAAGTATTCCACTTGTAAATGGGATTCTCCTGCAAAGAGCCAGTACAAAATCACTTTGCAAACATTTCGCCTAAATGTCATGTAGAAGTAGCCGGCAAGCCTGCTGCAAATAGTAGCATTTTATATACTTTTTGTAGTTGATGTCAACTTACATAAGTTTTCTTGAAAGAGCGAATAGTCAGAAAAGTCATGTTTTTTTAACTCTTTTTTTTCTCAAAGTAAAATCAACTACATAACTTAAATTAAACAATAAAAAAACTGTTATTTGTGAAAACATGACTAACATTTTGTTTATATGTTTGTATATTTTCTTTTGTATTTCCTACTATTTTTTGTGGTTGTTAAATACGTATAAGGGACCATACTGCCAATGACATTACACCAAGCAGTTATTACAAAAAATTTGTATAATCAAAAATGCTTTATAAGTAGAATAAACATATCTTATAACGGCATTTGCAAATTGAGTTCATAATCATTTGATTTAGCTTAGATATTTTACTTTTGCTCTATCACAGCAGCGATTTGATATACTTGCACACTTTGTGTACTACACAAAGTGTACAAAAAATAACTTTATCTCAAACACGCTGGCCAAAGCAAAACAGCTTTTAACAGAACATGTTTAAGATGCATAACTATAAGAAAAAAAGTATATTGAAACACAAGTTTAATGCATGTTTAAAAGGAGTAGTCTCAGATGGAGCATTGCCCTGGGATGCGATTCAGTGCTGCTTCATGGCCTGCAGTGAATGATGTTCCAGTTAATTTGAAACCATGCAGCAAGCTATGATTAAACGAGCGAGGCTGCTGCATTCCTGCAGTCGTGTCCGGTTGCACTTACTCCTGCAGAAAGACAGATTGATAATTTCTGAGTCAGCATTTTCCTTGCTCGGTGTGCCCTCTGTTCTTTTCCACCCTCACAACAGGAAACAGGCTGTCCTCATAGCAACAGATTATGTATCTGAGGTAGAGGAAACGGGGAATGAATATACCCGCCCCTGTGGGGCAGAGTGATGTCACTGACCCTGCAGGAAAAGGCAGAACTTTAAGATTTACTTTAAGGAAGTAGGTGGGATAAAGTATTAGTTTTACCACTGCAGCTCTGGCTGCTCCTGGTCCAGCATGAGAGGAAGCAATCACACACCTCGCGGAGGCCTTACTGTGGAATAATGCTTCCATTGGGATTTGGCCTTTCATGCATTATTTAAAAGGCTTTGGGAATGGACCTCAGTGAGCTTCAGCAGACTGTATTTCTACGCAATGCAGGATAAAAACTGTTTAATTTAAATTTGAGCTTTAATTTTGGTGTACATTATAAGCTTGATGGATGAGGGACAAAAAAAAAATAAGAAAAACTTTATTTTTGAATAAAAGCAGTAAGCTTGTGAACATAATAGAGAATTTACTGTGTCAAGTCGCACGGATACCTTAGAGGACAAAGAGCAAATATTGTGAGAGTAGACTGATTCTAGTTGAATGCTAATGCTTCAGTTTAACTGAATAAATAATTAATTAGTAGTTTTGATGAGATTGGGTCTTATTTTTCTGTTCTTGTATTCAAATAAGTTTGTATGCCATTTCAATTGCAATTCAATTAATTTTCAC
Source organism: Brachyrhaphis roseni (assembly GCA_903066815.1). Lineage (NCBI taxonomy): Eukaryota > Metazoa > Chordata > Actinopteri > Cyprinodontiformes > Poeciliidae > Brachyrhaphis > Brachyrhaphis roseni. The sequence continues at coordinate 65,474 of CAEFZY010031249.1, forward strand.
TTCAATCTTACATAAAAACTGACAAAAAAAAGAAAGACGAGATTTCAAGTTTTAAAATGATACAGCTGGAGTTCAGAACCACAGAATCTCTCAGGTCACCTGACGAGTGAATAACAGATGTCCTCACAATGTGATTGATTTTCAGAGTGTTCTAACATTGCCAAATCAAGCTGAACGCTGAAGTTAAATAAAAGGTAATTTAACCAGATATTAGTTTAAGTGTGTATTAGATTAACTTTACTTGTAAAATTATTATTTTAGTATTTTTCTCCCATAGATGTATTTATTGAATTTGTTGAATTGTACATGATGTGTACCGTATAAATGGCGAAAAAAGTTTTAAGCCACAAAAATGTGTATCTTGACTATGTATGCCTCCTTTGGAGATCCACTGTATTTTATTAAGATGTTTTGACCAGGTCTCTCTTGAAAAAGACATTTTAATATCAGTGAGACTTTTACTATCATAAATAAAGCATATAAGTAGGGGCGTCTGGTCAATTTATCAGTGCAGATTTCCTTAAGTTTGGCAGATTAGTGATTGACTACTTACATGTGAAGTTGATTATCCACCGATAATTACCTCGATCTTATCTGCCTCAGCAAAGGTGTAAAAATCAGCCACTGTCCTCTTCTGCTCTCCTGTGAGAGAGGTTTGAGTGATGCCTGCACACATTTCATGTGCAGGCATGAAATGTGCAGATCATGCCTGCACATTTGCAGTCAAGAATAGCACTGTTACCAATTCAGCAACTTTCTTGCTATATGTAATGACATTTCAGACAAAAAAAAAATGGTATCGGCCAAAATCAGAATCGGCAGGTCAGGATTTTTAAAGATCGGCGATCGACCAGAGAACTGCAATCGGTGCACCCCTAAATAAGATTTTTGTTTTCATTTGTTTTGCTCCAAGTTTACAATAAAAAGGAAAACATTTGTTTTAACATCCTTAATTTAAAAACAAGCATGAATTTTTCTTGATGATATGTCGGTGTTTGCTTTGGGCTGGCCTTGAAGTGGCCAAGAAGGTTTGAACTTATCAAGCAGCAGCTCAGATGGGCACAAAGTGACGTTCCACATGAATAACAGTGACTGATGATGCGTCATGCTGCGTACGCTGCAGCAGACACTCCATCTGTCTTCTGTGGAAGTGGGACCCTCATTGCAGCGTCAGCATACTAAAACAAATTGTAACGTAAACAGCTTTGGTGTTTGTGGTAATATTAATAGTGGTGATAGTAGCCTGAAGTGTTTTTTTTTTGTTTGTTTCAGAATATAATAACACCTTCCATTTATGGTTTGCATATAAATGAGTGGGTGGAGGGGAGTTTAAAAGATGGGTGTATCATTCAACAACTGATTAGTGATTAGTTTGAGTTTTTCCATTTTTTTTCCCTGTTATGTGTTTTTTACACGGCAATCAATAGCTTGAGTAATTGCTGTTGTAAGTGAACCGCAGAGAGTGAATCAGTGAATCTCATCCACCCACTGTGTTTCACTGACACTTCCACAACCTTCTCCTGAACTACTTTCTACAATCTCAACATTATAATTTGCACAAAGAAAAACAGCTAATACCATGTTTTTGTTGTGCTTTGTGGGAATTATTAAGAGATGATTAGGGTTGCTCTACAGACAATTATAAACAAATGTTTCTAAAATAGAAATGAAGTTGCAGAGGGCTGTTATTTCCTGAACAGTGCAACATTTCTGCACACAGCCTACAGTATTTAAAAAGTCCACACAAAGTCGAGTCTGTGTGGACTTTACTTCACTGTTTTCCTCCAAAGTGTGAGGAGCCAACCAGGCAGCTCATAAATCTGGCCTGACGCAGCCATGCAGTTGCTTTATTGCTCCTCAGTGCTATGGTTTGAAGAACAGGCCGCACATTTTATTTCTGCATGGTGAGGAGTACTTTCCCTTTCTAGTGCAGTCATCTCAACTGCAGTGGACCCCTAACAGTGCCTTTGAAACTTCTTTGCAAAAATCGAGGACTAATAGTGTGTTACAGAAAATCTGATGATAGTAATACGTGCAGAAGGTAAAAAAGTTCAGTTTTTAAGCACATTCAGCTCAGCTCTTTACTAAAACCTCAAAATGTAACCTTCTCAACCAAAGTTAAGCAATATAGGAAAAGCAAATAGTGTTTTGATTGATTTGATTTTTATTTAAATGGGACGGTGCATATTAATGAATGTACATTGTTGTCATTACAGGATTTAGCAAAATGCTTATTTCCGTCCATTGTCCCATAAAACTAGTTGCAATCATACAATTTCATACATAAAAAATACAACAAAAACAAATACAAACTATATAGTTGGGAAGCCCTATTTTAAGAGGCTTATATGAAAATACAATTTAATTTTTTATTTTTTTTTTACAAACAGTTTGTCAAAAATAAAAACTCAAATTTCTTCAAAGGCACCTAAGTTTCAATGATCACATTGCTGATAACTAATGAACCATATTTTAAGCTGGTAACAGGCAGTGTGTTCCTGCACTGATATCCTTTAATTGATAGAACATTCTGTGAGAATGAAGACTTTATAAACTGAACCTCATAGTCCCTAGTGCTCTGTAAACCTTTTTGCTTTTTAATAAAATCCTCTACAGGTGGTGGGACCTTACACACAAAAGACTTATCTTATTTATACATAAGAAAATATTTAGTTTTCAGTTATCTGCTGTCTTTATTCGCTATTTAATGCAATTAAACTGTTATATGTATCAGAATAACAAGCCACAACGCAAGATTTGTTGGTTTCACATCCCTGATAATATCCATTTTGAAGGTGTTCTGTTGGACTGAGGTCTGGTCACTACAGAGGCCTTAGGAATACAGCGAACGCAGTGTTATAGTCTACAAACCAGTTTGGAAGGATTTAAGTTTGTAGTCATGGTGCATTACTGCAGGAAGAAGCCATCAGAAGATGGGTATAGAGTGGTCATGAAAGAATAGACATGGTCAGCAACAATACTCAGCTGTGGTTCTCATTATAAAGAAAGAAAGCCAAGAAAGCGTCTCTCTTGCTGTTACACCATCAGCACCAGACTGAGCCCTTAATACAAGGCAAGATATCTTTTTCAGCTTATTCTGTGATGACTTGTATGTGAAATTCCTTTTAGATCAGCAGGTTCTGAAATTCCCAGATCAGACTCTGTCAATGGCAACAACAGCCCAAAAGTAACTAAAATCCCATTTCATTTCGATTCTGATGCTCAGTTTGACCTCTAGAGGTCACTTTTATCGTATCCTAAATACATTTAGTTGCTCCCATGTGATTGGCTAATTCACTCTTTTGCATTAACAAGACGTACCTAAAAATGCCTTACATGTTTAACTTGTAAATCTCACTTCCATATTTCATTGTGGGATTGTAAATTTCTACAATCTCTCAGGAGATCAGTTGCAGTTCCACACTGCTTAACTCAACCTCACCTGTGATGTCACTGAATCAAATTATTTAATTTATTTTGTGTAGCAATATCTGAAGCTTTGTTCTTGAAATATTTTTCTAGTTTTAAATTTGTTTAAACAAAATTAACATTTTTTTTCCCCTACCTTACAGATTGGAGTTTGACCCCACCAGAATGGTCAGGTAGGTCAAGCTGCTTCTTGTGATTCCAGTTTTTATGATCAGTAGTAGACTTCTGTAGAATTTTTTTTTCCATTACAACAGCATTTTGCTTTGGACATCCTTGACACAATATTGGGATTGGGTTTCAAAAATCTCAAGCTGTGGTTGTGTAAAAGTAAATAACAGCAATCAGAACACTAGTCGGGGTGATACGTTTTCTTTTCTCTGAAGGACAAGAACAGACCTGTACGACAGAGACAGAACTCGTCACTTTTGTTTGTGTTGCCAACTGGTAGACTTTACAGAGTGAAGAGAAAATGATGGAATTTTTTTTTTTCATCAATGCCCCTTGTATTTGTTTTTACTTGCTGGCAGTTAGAGTGGTTCTGCTGCCACAGTTTTAAAATCGAAGTAAACTGATCTTTACTGGGAACATAACTGAGGAGTATAAGCCATGTGCAGAGAGTAGATGGGTTTTGCTCAGTGGTAAACACACTCCTTATCAGCTATTTTTCTTCAAGCATCCTCCACCTCAGACAACCTCAGACTGCTATGTGTTCTTAGCCAAAGGCAGTCTAAGTACGTTAGATAGAGTGTCACACAAACTGTCTGCTGTTTTAGGTGAAAAAAACCCCAAAACGTTTCAGGTCTGTTCTGCAGTCTAGGCTCTCCCTGCAGTATTCTTCCACAATAATTCCTGCTATAAAATGTGTGTGTTTATGTTATTTACGTTCTGTCATGCAGCAGACTGGCAACATTACCTGTTACAACAATTTAAAGAAATAAATGAAGAGTGAATAAAGAAAGTCAGCTGAAAAGACAGTTCTCAGTCTGCACTATTCGTAGTAGATTCACAGCTGTCGTTAATATCATTGATTTATACTTCAGAAGTTCAGATACACGTTAAGGTTAATTCTTTGCAGGTAGTTGCATACACAAAATGTTTTGTACGTGATATCTAACAGTATTTATTGAAGCTGATGCACAACAACACTGTTGCATGCAAAAACCTGGAAGAAGTTATTCTTGAAAATTGCTTATTTACCTTTACATACAGTTATGATCAAAAGTTAAAGCCCACTCATCATCGACGCTATTTTCTTATTAATTTTGGGCTTTTCACGATGCATTAAATGTCTTCTTTTTCTTTGGCTGGAGTGGGGCCCAGGTAAGGTCCTTGATAGTTACCAACCCTGCAATGTCCTGATTTCAGGACGTTAAATTTGATACATATTTTATGCAATTCACACAGCTTCAAAATTTTAAAATGCTGGCTTGAATATATTTAGCCCCAATGAATGAATGTATATCACTTAGCAAGTTGTGCCTCAACCAAAAGCTTTTTCAAACCTCAAACAATCTTTTTGCATATTTCTGGCTGACATAGCTCTTAAGCGTAGCCCATTCATTTTTAATAGTTTTAAAAATTTTCTGGTTTATCCCAGAACCTTACTTTCAGCCTCATTTATTTATGTCCAAGACCAACTTTGATGTGTTTGCGAGCATTGTTATGCAGAAACACCAAATCGTGTTGAAGTTTCACTCCTCCGAATCAAGCCGTCACCTCAGGAGAAAGGAAATTGGTGAGGGTGTTTACGAATAATCCAGGAACCCAGACTCAAGTGCCTCATAAACTGGAAGCTGCTGAAACAGAAGTGTCACTGTCCACCATGAAGCAAGTTTAAAATCAATATGGACTGAGAGTCTGCTGTCCGACAAATAAGCCCCTTTTCCAAAATCGACACCTTCAAGCTCTGCTGAAATTTGCAGACCATAAAACTGGGAGGTTTTATGGTCAAAGGAGATGAAGATTGAGCTGTTCAGCCCCAAAACAAGAAGAATGTTTGGAGGAGGCATGAGTAGACTATTCAAGCAAAGGATATTGGTGGTGATATTTCTTCAGGTGGAATATTAAAGAAGGCGGGCTGCCTTATATGCACACAGTTATTTGGATGTCTCAAGAAGATCCCAGGCAATTATCAAAACTAGTAATAGATTCAACAAAAATAAAAGACTAACAAGCCATAGGAATGGTCTAAACTAGTCTAAACCAGTTTAGTATATATGTCTAAACTGGTATCAATGGTCTAAAGCTGTACCGTACAGAACCATAACCCAACCAACTGGAAAGATCTCTATCAATTCTCATGAGATGGTTAGTCAAATATCCAGTTCAAGATATTTGAACTGGATATTTGTGCAACAAGTGGCTGATTTCACTGCAACTTCATGAGGGATGTAAAACCAAATATGAATTCTTGGAAAAGCATTTAACTAAACCAGTATGTATAATTTGAAACATAAACGTAGCCCTAACAATTGGGGATTTTTAGTAACATCATTTCACACAAAGTTCAGCAGCATTTGAGCAAGACCATATTTCTGAAATACTAAATAATATAATGTTATTTGACTTCAGTGTAGTTGGCCTGTTAAGCTCAAACACCTGTGAATCAATTTGTTTTATGACTAGTGCTGGAATCTACTGTACTCTGTAGCTCCCAGCATTAATAATAGAAGCCTGATATAAAATATTTATTGGAAAAAAAGTGATCACAGACAGGAAAGTATGTTTTACAGAGTGCTAAAAATGTAGAGTATTGCTTTAACTATTTTCAAACAGATACATCTATGTATTTTTTTGCGAGTTGGTGTGGGAATTGAAACTAAAACACAGCCAGACCGTTAGGGGAAATAGAACTTCAATTTGATGTGGTTGGAAACCAAACGGCCTCTGCATTCTTAGCTGTTGTGCTTTTATTACATTTCCTTAATTGACGACATTCTGCAAAGACGACATTCTCATTCTGTAAAAAGAATGATGGATAAGTGTAACCTTTTTGCTTTTACAGCAGACCCATCAGGTGTAGATGTGGCTTAATGCGAAACAAGAGGTGATGTTTCTGAAGACAGTTTGATAAATAGAGCAGACAAGAAAATAGGCGTGCCAGTGCAGCCAGGGCTTCATTAAACATCCTGGTTCTTTAGCTTCAAAAGTAGACCTGGTCGAGTACGGCCACTGAGAGCTTTTTTATGGATGCGAAATAGAACAGCAAAGTGGCTTCACATCAAAGCCTCATTCATTATCATCATCCTGTGAAAAGCAGGCACATGTTTTGATGAACAACCTCTTAGAAAAATCCATGAATGAGTTGGGTTCCAGCAGAGTGCTCTGCTGTTTACATTGGAACAGCAGAAAGATGAAACAATTTTTTTTTTTTTTTTTTTTACTTACATCAACATGTTTACATTTTCTTAACAGTTCTGCTATTCACAGCTCTGACATGTTGAGGCATCAGCAAGTGTTCACTGGTGTGTTACAACTGAGAGGATGCCTATTGTTGTTGTAAGTGTTTGATTATGTTATGCGCATCTAATAGATGTACATCTATGTACATCTATGTCTATGTACATATTAACTTATAGGAGCTACAAATCCTTAAAAAAAGTCATATTTAATTTGTAAAATTTGGATCCAAAAATGTAAGTTGAAGCAAAAATTGACAAATGGTGCAAATAGAGCAACAAAAATCAAGTATTATCTCTTTTCTGAAACTGAAAATTCATGGCTTTTGTCAACAGTTTATTTTGTCAGTCATTTCTTTTGGTTTTATATTCCTTTTCATGAGAGGAATAAATGACTTTAACTGCACAATTATCCCAAACACACATCTAAACAGATTTTGGACTGAGAAAAGTAAAGCTTATGAAATGGTTCTTCTGAAGTCCCAACCTCAACATGATTGTACAGGGTTGTTTAATGCTGCTAAAAGTGTCAGATTGAGGTGCAGCTTGCTAATGGGGGATTTAAACTAGATGTTTACATTCCGCATATAAGGTTTTTACCATTGGCTAGTCATAAAGTTTGGCCATGTAGCTTAAACTTTTTGGTGTCCTTCTGTAACCAAATCTTTTCTGCGTTTTGCTGGTTATAAGTGAAGCATTTGCCCATGACAAAGTTTATCTTTGGAGATGGACAATTTCTCTGTTTGTTTGACAAGAATGATCAACAACAACAAAAATAAAAACAACAACCCACTCAAATAGCCCACTCAAAGTCCCAAATAAAAAAAAAACAAACAATACAACAAAACTAAAGCCAATCCTTGTTGCTTCACGGTCACACAGTCACTCAAATATTCACATTATATGTGGGTGTGTGTGTGTGTGTGTGTGTGTATATACATATATATATATATATATATATATATATATATATATGTTGTCTGAGTACCCATAGAGAATCCACACATGCACAGGGAAAACATGCAAACTCCATGCATAAAGATTTAAACCTACACTTTCTTGCTCAAAGGTAATAGTGCTACCAGGATGTTTCACTGGAAACGTTCCAGTGAAACATAAAAACTACTTTGAAAGATCTTTGTTTTGATTACGAAATCATAATTTTACAGTTCAGTATATGCTTTTATAATTAGTATGCAAAATTTCCTCTTTTGATAAGAATAGCGTGCAAGTCTGCAGTAGCATCTGTTTGGGAAGCATCACAGTTACCTGTCATTGTGACTTTCTCCATCTTTTTTGCTTTTCCTTGTTTGTCACCTGAACCGACAGCAGGATAAACTGAACTGTCATAACAGCAATCTGCTGACAACACACAGAACCCTTACAGTTGCTTACATCTCACACCTTGTTAATATGCTACAGCATGACACCAGTGAGACTGGCAGTTTTAAAAAAAAAAATCTGTGCAACATGGCTCGGTAGGTTTCATTATCATTAATAATGCAGAAACCTCTGAACTTGGCACTGGCGCTATAAATAAATAAGGTACGATCCTGCTGGATTGCTTTGCACTGGTTTGGAAGAGGTTTGTGTCTGGGGAGACGTCGGCAACGATGGCTATACTCTCCACCACACTCTGTGCTTAATGAGAGAGGATTACCGACATGGTTGTGTTTAATTGGTCTGCTGTTGTGAAATCAGAATGGATGGCTTTATTCAGACGTGATTAGAAGTTGGCTGAGATATTCAGGCAGGGGATCAACAGCTTCACAGTGACCTGCTTTCATTGGATTGTTCCTCAGTGAATGTTCCCACACTACTGCTCCTCCTTGTGCCCTTTTCACTCATTCATAAAAGTGTAGCTGCAAAGTGAGCTTTGGGATGGATGGCAGTTGTATTTGACAGAGTATGAAAGAAATTATTGCTAATTGAAATTTCATATTTATTAGAATCGACTCCAAATAAGACTGGGGGATCTTGTGAGAGACTCTAGCAAGGTGATTGACGGGATTCATTGTAGAAAAACCTTGGACTGTTTCTTTTATTAGGCCCGAGCAGCTAAGCGCTGCGAAGGCCTATTGTATCTGTACTGTTTATTATTATTATTAGGCCCGAGCAGCTAAGCGCTGCGAAGGCCTATTGTATCTGTACTGTTTATTAGGCCCGAGCAGCTAA
>CAEFZY010031250.1:0-27653 GCA_903066815.1 Brachyrhaphis roseni
ATGAAGTTGCTGGATGAAGTTGCTGGATGAAGTTGCTGGATGAAGTTGCTGGATGGTTGCTGGATGGTTGCTGGATGGTTGCTGGATGAAGTTGCTGGATGGTTGCTGGATGGTTGCTGGATGAAGTTGCTGGATGGTTGCTGGATGAAGTTGCTGGATGAAGTTGCTGGATGGTTGCTGGACCTGGACACTCCTGGTCCAACAGAGACAAGGAGCAAATCCAGGCCCAGATGTGAGAACTAAAGATCTGCAGATGTTTTCCAGAACATGTTGGGAACATTTCAATCCTCTTCTGGATCAACATTCCTGGTTCCCCATGTGAGCCGGTCCAGTCCGGTTCTGGGTCCAGTCCGGTTCTGGGAGACGTTCTGTCCGTCGCTGGAACCACTGAAATGAGTTCTGTGGTTCCAGAACGTTCCTGAAGAGATGCAACTTTTATGTTGCATGAAAATGACCCAGGAGGACGGAGTGGAGGTCCAGTCCTAGAACGGTCAGCTCACACCAGGTCCAGATCCGGTTCTAGGTCCAGATCTGGTTCCAGGATTATTGTGGATTCTTTGAGTCGTGTTTAAAAGCATCTATTCCAACATTTGGGAGCCAGAGGGTGATGATCAATTTAAAGATAATAATAAATGTCAACAGAGGTCATCAGAGGTCATCAGAGGTCAACCAGCCCTCCATATTTACTAAATGAAGCAGCTGTCTTTCCACTGCGCTACGTTTGTCCAGCTAACTTTTGTAGCTCAGTTGATTGATTGGAAATCAACTTGTATAAAACCAGAAACTCTTTGGTTCCCTGCTGGTTTCACTCCAGGTTCTGGTCCAACTGGACAGTTCTTCTGATCAGAACCGCTCCACTTGGTTCTGATCAGCCTGGATAAACATTTCTAGTTTCTATAAAGCTGCAGAAAAATGCCAGAAACCCAAATGTGTCTCAGACCCTCCCGGTAAATGTTCTCATGCTGGTCTTCAGTGATTCAGAGCAGATTCTGGAAGTTCTGGTTCTGGAAAACCCAAACATTTCAGTGTTTTTTTGTCTCGTTTTCACAGCAGCTTTTCTCTGTCGGGTCGTCGGTGTTGGGTAAGATCGGAAAACACAGCAGGTTGAGTAAACTCACCTTCGGGCCACTCAACCCGTCCAGAGGAAAAGTCCGTCCCGTGTCCTGGAGTCTGAGCCGATCGATACGTGATAAAGAGACGCTCAGCGCCGCCGGCCGTCAGTCTGGCTGCTCAGGATGAAGCCGTTGGTCCTGCTGGTTTGGGTTTGGTCTCTGTGCTGGAGGACGGACGCTCAGACCCAATCGTAAGTGAAGCTCCTGTCTTCTGTGTGATTGGTTGATTCATTTTGGAGATAAAATAGATTAAAATAATCACAGCTGCTGGTTATTATGGTGTAAAATTAAATGAGAACATTTCAAAACTTTTCTGGTTTTAATCTGACAGAAATCCTGTAAAACTGAATCTGTTGCAAAGAAAAATGTGAAAACCAAAGTCTGTCCTTTAACTGGACCAAGTCTTCCTGGTGGGAGAGCAACCCCACATCATGATGCTCACTCCGCCGTGTCACACGTCCATCGGACCGTTTGGATCGGCGGCCAAGCGAACAGGAAACGGTTCTGCAAGGCGACGCTTTGGTCGTCTCCTGCAGAACCAAACCAGAACGAGTTGGAAACCCTGCAGCTCCTCCAGTGCTGCTGTCGGCCTCTTGGTCCCTCCCCCACCTGTTTCTGACTGCCTGTCTGAACCTTTCAGCTCAGCAACAGACTGAACTAAAGGAGGAAACTCAGCAAATGTGAAGTGAATTTTCTGAAGGTTGGTTTCCCTCTGCTGGATGACGACTCTCTTCTGGAAAGTTTTTCTTTCTTCAGCACAGAAACAATCAGGACCAGAACCGAGCCTGATCAGTCTGTTATCTGGGTGGAGGTCTGACCTCTCTGCCTTCTGCCCGACCAGCAGCAGGGGGCGCACACGAGCCCGCAGGTTCACCTGCTGAACAAATATTTACAGCAGAATCCCATAAAATGATTCAGTGGCAGCAAAGATCAGAGTTCAGATGAACTCTGTGGATCTCCATGACAACCTGAACCCGACCCAAAAACCCTGAAACACAAATACGCATAGGCGCCGGAACAGGGGGCCCCAAGGGGCCGTTGGCCCTCCACTTTAAGGCCCTGCCTGTCAGCTGGTCCCACCAGACATTTACAGACGACACACAACTCTGACAATCTGTGACTAACAGACCAAATGCAGATCATTTTCACTCAGGTCCAAAAATAATTACACAAACATTTTTTTTCTTTGCTCGACCAATCAGCCAATCAGACATCAGTAGCTGTTAGTATCAATAACTGCTGATGGTTTTCAGTCTCTGTTGGCTGTTGAAATTCATTTTTGTTTGTTAAATAACAAGAACATTAAAGTTTATTCATGGTGTTTCTCATTTTGTTTTTAATGCAAAAATATTGTCAGCATTGTGGAACAGAAAATATAATCTGCACCTTTTGGCTTCAGACCCAGAGAATCCAGAAACCACAGCTGACCTGGAACCATCAGGTTGTCCTGCTGCTCCAAACTGGAGCTGTTGGAGAAGATCTGACATTTTTATAATTAGATTTTTTAATGTTCTAAATATTTGACCAGTGGTGAATTTAGTCAACATGCTTTCTCAGCATGTTGTGTGTACTTTGCACTTGTAATAAGTATCTGAGCTCAGTCCAGTCCAGATGGGCTGGACTGAGCCCATCTGGGTTCATCTGGGTTCATCTGGGTTCAAGGTGTGAAGCTTGAGATTCTCCTTTAAGTAAAAAAAGAAAAGAATCATTTTTGGATTTTTTATTATCTAATCTTTATTAATAACTAGAGAAAACAATTCGGGTCACTGGAAAAAAATAAAGCAGTTCTGACTTTATAAATTATGGGCACCATGGGAGCCATCTTTAAAGAGCAACATGCTAGCTGAGCAACATGCTATTTAAGAAACATGCTGGTTGAGCAACATGCTAGTTGAGCAACGTGCTATTTGAGCAACATGCTAGTTGAGCAACGTGCTATTTGAGCAACATGCTAGTTGAGCAACGTGCTATTTGAGCAACATGCTAGTTGTGCAACATGCTGGTTGAGCAACATGCTAGTTGAGCAACATGCCAGTTGAGCAACGTGCTATTTGAGCAATATGCTGGTTGAGCAACACGCTGGTTGAGCAATATGCTAGTTGAGCAACATGCTGGTTGAGCAACATGCTGGTTGAGCAACATGCTAGTTGAGCAACATGCTATTTAAGAACCAAGCTGGTTGAGCAACATGCTGGTTGAGCAACATGCTGGTTGAGAAACATGTTTCATAATCACAAAATCATTTTCCTGCACTGTAGGAAATGTGTCACCTCAAGATTGAAATTTCATCATATATGACGATCAAATAGTAAAGTTATCATCCAGGTGCAGAAATGTTATAAGCTGCTTTAGTTAACTTTGATTCACTAAATCAAAGTTAATGTTTAAAGTCATCTGGTAAATAAAAAGTCCCGGTTAGGATCATTCTTGAACTTTGACCAGAGGATGATGTAATGTCTGGACAACCAATAGAAATGCAGCATGTTGTGATGTATGGATGTAAATAAATAGATAAATAATGAAAATAAGAAAATGATCCCATTGTTGTTCCACACAATGTTTCCTTGTATTGCCATGTGAAATACCTTTACCTTTAATTAAACTGCATTTATAAATCGGTGTTAGTACCAATATCCTAATCAATCCACTCTTTTATTTGTTTAAAGGTCAACTTCCTTCCAGTATTGCTGCAGTTTTTAGCCGTAACCGTCTGCCAACACATCTGAAGCAAACAAAAACCTTCTTGCCATAACTGTACAGGTGCATGATGCAGTTTTCTGATTTAGGTTTTCTGGATCCATATTAAAGTTGGAGGACTGGACTTGGTACCACAAAATAAACTACAGAGCATTTCTACAAACATGTATTTCTGCAAATATTTGAAGTCTTTATGCCTTTTGGGGAATTATTAGTGCTATTAAAATAAAGTGAAGCTGATCCATCACATTTTGTGTTTCAGTTCTATAATGATTTTAAGATAGTTTAGCAGCTTTTTATGTAAATTAACAAGCTCATAATCAAACTGATGCTGTTAGCTAATTTATGTGAACCTTTTAATCTGACAGAACTAAAATAAGAAACAAATATCCTGTATAATTTTCCCTGTATTTGTAGCATCCCTGCTCCTATGAAACAGAACCATGTTATTCATTAAGTGTGCATCTTTAACTATTTTTAATTAATGTTTGAAAAGACAAATAAATGGATTTTTGTCATGTGACTGAGTTCATTTGTGGCAGTTCTGAATACTTTACCTTGTGGTTAAATATTATCCTGTAAAATGAAATATTTTTCTCAATTAAATGATCTGATCAGTTTTATTTAATCACTGGCACAGAGTGTTTTTGGTCAATTTACTTTTGTAAATTTGGCAGCTTGATGTTTTTCTGTAAGCTAACAATGAAGGAGTTTGATCCTTCAGTTGGATCCCGCCTGAGCTTTGGTTCTGGTTCTGGTTCTGATGGGTCACCAGTTCATCAGCTTTTTTTTGTTTGTTTGACGGACAGCTGTTCACACGCTTGGCTGACGTTCAAAGTCTCTGGACTGATCAAATCGCATCGCGCTAAACTTTAGAAACGTGTCACAACGACCTTTGACCTCCACAAAGACTTTGCATGTAAACCAGATGCGCCTCAAAGAGCGTTTGGTGTGAACGCACCATAAGACTGCAGGTTAAACAGTTCAATCTAGTTGAAACTTTGCCAAAAGAGTAGATATTAATCAAACATGGCAGCTTCACCTCCATCATAAGTATTCTTTGCTTTCATGCCTTCATTATTCGTCAACATCAGTTTTATGTATTCAGCTGTTCTTGATGCTGCAGGTTTCACATTTTCCAGACTCCAGTTTGAAAATGGAATAAAGTTCATCCATCTCTAAATTTAATAACCAAATCAGCCAATCAGTGACCAGACTGCAGACCCTGCAAGTTCACTGTTCACTTCCGGACAAATTGTGACGAATCCACTGAGTTGGTTCTGTCGATCTGTGCTGCCCTGAAATCCGTCCTACCTTCTGGTAATGCGCATGCGCACTGAATCCTGCAGGTTTCTGGTCTAACTGGCCTCTGATTGGGAACTTTAAGTTTCATCGTGAGGATTTCTGTGACTTATCATAATAAACAGATTCATAACGGAGTCCTGCTGGTGAACGGACTCTTCTTCTTCTGGGGTATTTCACCACCAGCAGTGATGGCGTCTCTCTCTGCAGCTTCCTGATCACAGCGCCCCTAGTGGTGCGCCTGGATGCTGTGGAGACGGTGTTTGTCCAGCTGTTCGGTTCCTCCACCGAGGAAACCGTCTACGTGTTCCTGAAGACCTCCATGGCTGCGGGTCACAGGGAACTGTCCAAGGATTCCCTGCAGCTCAACAGCCAGAACAAACACCAGGGCGTCGCTAAAGTCCGGGTGAGAAATCCTCCTGAGGCATTCTGCATTACTCACATGACTGATTCTGATTTCTGTAAAGCGTCCAGCAGTGTGGCGCCGAGGAGGAACCCAGCAGAACCTCCACTATGAGGCTGAACTTATTTGTTGGGTGTATTTCCAATGTAACGGACACAGAAATGGAAAAGAAAGAGAGAAAGGTTTAAAGGGACAGAAGATCCTAGAAGTCTGCCTCCACACTTCTCACCTTGAGCAAAACTAGAGCAAAAAAACGACAGAAAACCGAGAAACCATAGCAACAAACATGATGCACACACAACAACAACATCTGAACAGCAGTTAGACCAGATGTACTTAGTGACAACATGGAGTGTATCTGAAAACACCTGGGTGTTGATTCCTGTCTCTTTAGTTGCTGCCACTTCCAGAGAATAAGGATTTGAATCATGTGATTCTTCACGTTCAATCAAGTGGGATCAACCGTCACCTGTCCATCCCGGTTACCCGATCCAACGGCTTCCTGTTCATCCAAACAGACAAACCGCTCTACACGCCTCATCAGAAAGGTTGGCCCTTTTTGGTTCTTCACTCAGATTCTGGTTGAATGTTCAGGTTTGCAGAATAAAACTGTTTGTGATGTGTTCAGTCAAAGTGAGGGCGTTTTCCATGAACCAGGAGCTGAGACCAGCCAATCGCAGCGTCTTCTTAACCTTCAAGGTGAGTCTGATGAGCCCAGGACCATGAATGAGTTGACAATTTGTTGCCATTTCAGTGAATATCTTTGTTCCCAACAGGATCCGGATCAGATCACGGTAGACGTTGTGGAGATTGTCGATGTGAACAATGGAATCCCGTCGATGCAAAACCCCTTCAGGATTCCCATCAAACCAAAGTAAGGAAGACCTCTGCCGAGGCAGGAAGACCTTCAGCTGATTCCCAGATGGTTTTCCTGAGTTCTCTGTACTTGCAGGTTGGGAATCTGGACTATAGAAGCTTCCTACACAGATGATTTCACAACAAAAGCAAAAACAGATTTTGAAGTTAAAGAATACGGTACGTCTAGGAGTTTGATATGAGCCCTGCTGGTGGAGGTGATGATCTGTGATCTTCTCCTCCTCTGTCAGTTCTTCCTAGTTTCTCCATCCAAATGAACCCGCGGACAAACTTCATCAGCCACAGTCAGTTCAGTAACTTCCACTTCAAGATTTCAGCCAGGTGAGGCCTGATCTCCTCCAGCTGCTCAGACGTTCAACCTGAGCAGCCATGTTCACCCTGCGGTGCTCTGACCTTCGGCAGGTATCTCCACGGCGCCCCGGTGGCAGAAGGAGAGGTGTTTCTGCGTTATGGATACGTCAGAGAGAAGAACGCTCCTGTCATCATTCCAACATCAGTCACCAGAGAAAGAGTAAGGCCCTGACACGCACCAGTCTCAAAGACTTCTCTGATGGCGGTTGATGAAACTCCTGAGAGTTGCTTTGTCTCCTCTCAGCTCTCTCCGACAGGTGAACTGGATGTGACCGTTAACATGCAGAAGGTTCTGCAGAAACACGATGGACTGAGAGACCTGGGCAGCCTGGTGGGAAGCTACCTGTATGTAGCGGTGCTGGTGAAGGAGGACACAGGTACGCTGACATCATACCACCCTGAAACCAAGTCCTCACCTGCTCACCGTTTGGACTGGATGTCGTCCTCCAGGTGGGATCACTCAGGAGGCAGAGTTTGCTACTGTGAAGTTCGTCAGGTCACCGTACCGTCTGAGCCTCATTTCGACTCCTCCGTTCATCAAACCGGGACTTCCTTACAACATCCAGGTACGCATCATGGAGTCCCACCTGAAAAGTGTTTGGCACTAGTTGGTCTGGGCTCCTTTTGCATGAACATGTCCAGGAAACGGACCTCCATTGAGGCGTTCCAGGTGTTGAGTTGTTCCAGAACCAGAGGCAACATCTGGTTGGACCTTCTGACTCCCCTGCGGCCCGCACCTTGTTGAGCTCCTCAGGCCCTTTGTCTCTGCAGGTGTTGGTGAAGGATCACCTGGACGAGCCGGTGAACCTGGTGGAGGTGCGTCTGGTGGAGCGTCAGCTGTTCATGAACACAGGAGAAGTGGAGGTTATGTTCTGTGGGGACAACAGAAGCAGTCGATCTGACGGCCTCTTGTATTTTATCTGCAACCCCCGGAACAATGCAGTCAGGGCGCAGCTGAAGGTGAGGAAGATCTGTCACTGCAAGGCTATGAAAACTGTTGTCCCCCTTCCAGGTTTATTAAGCTGAGCTTTAGAAAGTGATTTTCATATTCATCCAGGTTCTGTTCAGCTGATGTTAACGTTAGCTTGATGATCTGAAATGTTAGGTGGGACAACAACAGCAGATTTGTCCTTTCGGTACTCTTGGTGTAACTGGTCTGGTTGTTGTTGCCCCAGTTTGAGACGGCCGACCCCACCCTGCCAGCTCAGAGTCAGGCCAGTCTGACCCTGGAGGCCGTGGCCTATCACTCCCCAAACCAGCGGTACCTTTACATCAACACGCCCGTGTTCGACTTCGGCCTTCGGGTCAACCAGTACGCCAACATCCAGGTGTACACCGCTGCTCCCTCCTACCTGAACATCAGGACTCTCAACTACTTGGTGAGGAGTCGGTCGCACAGGTTGCTTCCCCTGTTGCCATAGTTACTGATGGCTTCACTGCTGCTCCCCCGTAGGTGCTGTCTAAAGGGAAGGTGGTGTTTTTTAAAAGTCAGGACTTTGCCTCCAGCGTTGATGGCAAACAGAACCTGAACTTCCTGGTGACGACCTCCATGGTGCCGTCCATCAGGCTACTGGTCTACTACGTCCTGGACGGAGAAGGAACCACGGAGCTGGTGGCGGACTCCGTCTGGATGGACGTCAGAGACAAGTGTGTCAACGGCCTGCAGGTGCTGCAGTCTGGCTGCGTCTCTGGTTCATCAGCAGGAATTCATCTGAGACGCGTCGGCTAACATGGTGTTGTCTGTCAGACCGACATCTTATTCCAGGAGAAACTCTACAAGCCAAAGGAGAACATCAAGCTGGACATCAGAACCAGTCAGGGCAGCATGGTGGCTCTGTCGGCGGTAGACTCCGCTGTCTTCAGCCTGCGACCCAATTACAGGGACCCCGTTTCCATGGTAACCGTCATGAGCTCGTTTGTTGTGTTGTTTTGAGCCGTGCCGTCGAGCGGCGCTCTGACAGGATGTACGGTGGCCCGCAGGTCCTTCGTCACTTCGAGCACAGCGACCTGGGCTGTGGAGGAGGCGGCGGCAAAGACAACGCCGACGTCTTCCGATTGGCTGGCCTCACCTTTATGACCAACGCCAACGCCGCCCCCGCGTCCAGCAGTACGTCCGTCACTCAGCGTAAGAAACCAGAAACAATCATCATCTGCTCAGTAATGGCGGCTTGTTTCACAGGTGAGCCGTGTACAGCCGCCGTTCGCCCAAAGAGAGAATTGACCGACGCACAAAAGGAAGCTAAAGGTACGATTCCACCATCGCTACGTCCGTCTAACTTGGCCATTCATTGTTTAGTTCTCATATAACTAACTAAAGATAAACAAATTGATTGATTGATTGATCGATCGGTCTGTATGTTTTATCAATAACCTGAAACCATCTCAAAGATTCAAGAAAGCTTCACAGGGATATCAAACTGATTGTGTGTAGAGAAGATTATTGGAACATGAAGATTTAAAACATCCAAAGTGACTAAAATCGTAAAACAACAGAAACAAAAGCAATGTTGCAAAAACAGCCAAAACAGTTGCTGTTGTTGGTTCTCAGTCGGTCAGCAGGTTCTGTCTGGGTCCGTCTCTCTGCAGCCAGAACCTTCGGGTCCAAGAAGAGCTGCTGCTCAGCAGGAATGAAGTACATCCCAAAGAGCGTGAGCTGCCAGCAGTACGCAGACCAGGCCTTCCAGAAGCTCAGAATAAAGGATGATGGGTGCAAGACGGCCTTCAGGCATTGCTGCGAGTTCTACCAGCAGCACCTGGACCAGAGCGACAAGCTGGTTCTGGGACGTTACGGTGAGTCCGGCCGCTTCTGGTCCGTTCCTTCTGGACCTGACTGTGATGCCTGACTTGATGTTTCTCTCCAGAACTGGGCGCAGACTTTGATCAGGCGCCATTGTTGGTGAGAAGCTACTTTCCAGAGAGCTGGATGTGGGAGGTGCAGCGTTCAAGGTAGCACAAATCAAACGCACCTCGACGGATCAACGCCTGTTTGGCGTTTGAGAGGAACTTGACTCAATATTACTTAATATTAATGAACCACGGTGCAAAGATATTCTATTCTGACAATTATTGCAGTCATATTAGTTTATTTTCATTCAATTATTTCAATAATTATACATTAGAGCCTCCATATTCTAGAGCAGCTGCTGCTCCTCCAGATTGAAAGGAGTTTACTGAGGAGTTTCATTTCATCTCCTGAATGGGTTGGACACATTCAATATGTCGTTTTGATCCAGGAGGATCTTTATTACCCCAGGAGGAGTTTAGGAACAACAAAGTAAAGGTGGTGGAGCAGCAGAGCTGGTCGGCATCAGAAGGAGCTGAGCCTGTTTACCTCCTTCAGGTTACTGCTGGTCCAATCACCACGTCTCTTTCTTTGCTCTTAAAACCTTTCAGCTGTTTGTGTTTCTGAGTTGATGCAGCTCCTCTTGGCAAGGCAGAAGTTTCTGCACTGCACTTCTTTCAGCTCGCTGGTGATCCAAGAGTTTATCAGGGAAGCATCTCACAGATCTATGACTGCCAGACAGACTGCAGCTTGTGAGACTGAAAGACTGAGAGTCTAACCAGGCTGTTAGCAGCACAGCAGCTCCACAGGGCTCTGTGCTCTCACTGCTCCTTTTCTCTCTCGACAACTCTGACTTCTGTCATCTGCAGAGATATGTAGATTACTCTGCAGTTGTCGGAAGAATCAGAGATGGACAAGAGGCTGAATCCAGAGATCTGGAGGACTGCTTTGAGAAACCCCTCAGTGTTGCCTACAACAGCCTGAAGACAACAGAGCATCAGTTTGGGCAATCTCTACTTCTTAGCAGCCAGATGTTGCCTGGTTGTTGTGGAGACTCTGTAGCTTCTGCTTACAGCACCGATCATCAGCTAATCCAGCTTTGCTGTTTGTCTCTTCAGGTCAGGTCAACTGTCCATCAGCAAGGCTCTGCCGGACTCTCTGACCACCTGGGTGGTTAAAGCCATTGGCATGTCTCCAGAGGGTAGTGGGCTTCCTCTCCATCTGTTGGTCACTTCAGACCGTCGCGGTCAGTGGCCTGCAGGAATGAACCTAACCGCCCGGTCTTCTTGGTTCTGTCAGGGATGTGTGTGTCGGATCCTGTGAAGGTGTCGGTCAATCAGCCGCTCAGCGTGGACGTCCCGCTGCCCTACCAGGTGGTCCGAGGGGAACAGCTGGAGCTGCAGGGCTCCGTCTACAACCAGCAGGACGACATCATCACCGTCAGTTCAACCACACATCCCATAATAAACACTCAGATCATTACTGCTGATTTACAGCTGATTGTTGACGAGCAGGAGTTCACTTCCTGTGTTCCTCTACACAGGAAGGGGCGGGGCTAACACACCTGGCAGCGCTCTATTCGATGCTTTCCTCTCTCTCTCTCTCAGTACTGCGTGACGCTGACGGCCGGCCCGGCGCTCTGCCTGCTGAACTCCCGGCCGACGCCCACGCAGGAGGGGCATCACACCACGGCCTGCGACTGGAGCCGCCTCTCTGCGGGGGGCGTGGGCAAAGTGACCTTCACCCTGCTGGGCCTGGAGCCTGGAGAGCACATCCTGACCTTCACCCTGTCCATCCGGTCAGGGGCCAAAGACGTTGTGAAGAAGACGCTGCGTGTGGTGGTGTGTGAACTAGAACAGACTCTACTTGGAGCATCCAAAGTTTGAACCTGTCTGCCTTGTTTTGTTCTGGACATCGTTAGTCCTTACCATGTGAGCAGTTACCAGTGGTCAGCTTGGCTAAACATTCGTTCTGCTTTGGTTGTTTGCAGCCTGAAGGAGTGAGACAGGAAGTGAACTCCGCGGGAATACTGGATCCTCAGGGACTCTACGGTTTGTGGACTCCATCTTGGTTCGCCTTGAATCCTTGCCATCATCATCGTCTCACCTGCGCTGGTCTGGATTCCTGTTGCAGGTTCAGAGAAGCAGACTGTGGTGCTGAAGAACATCCTGCCAGAAAACGTGGTTCCCAACTCGGCTGTGGAGAGACAGCTGACCATAAACGGTGAGACGAGGAGCGGAGGCGCCGCCGCCGCCGAACTTCCTCAGGTCTGCAGAAATGATCAGGATGGTTGTTCCTAACGACAGGCGAGCTTCCAGGCGAAGTCGTGTCAGTCATTCTGGACCCCGAGGGCCTCAAGCCGCTCCTCAGCTTTTCTCCTGGGTCAGCAGTAGCAGAGGTGGATAAGCTCCTCCCACTCATCCAGGTGTACCAGTACCTGGAGACCAACGGCCTCTGGGACGTCCTGGGAGAAAACATAGAGAAAAACTCTGGCGAGCTGAAGCAGAGGATCAATGACGGTGAGGCGCCACCACCGGGGGGGTGGGGGGAGGATGATGATGATGATGATGATGTCTGCAGGTAAGGTCAGCCTCACGTCCTACAGGAACGGAGACAGCAGCTACAGCATGTGGATGAACTCTGAACCCAGCACCCTGTGAGTGGACCAGAACCTCCCATTACTTTACTCCCTCATTATCCAGGTTTTTCATTCTTCATGGTGATTTCTGCTCCAGTCTGATCCATTAAATCCAGACATTAAAGTGTCTTTTTTCACATTTATTAACTTTTAAATATTAATCCATTCTGAGAGTGAATCACTTCTCCCTCCATCCTCCATTTTGTTTTAACAAAGTGTCAGAAAAAGAGCGCCACCTTTCTGCAGGCAGGACATTTCCATCCAGGAGTTTTTATCCATCTGACAGCCTGTGGCGTTATTTAGTGAAGAATTGTAAACAGAAGTATTCATGGGGCCTGAGGATACACAGAAAACATAGTGGAAGGAAAATATCAACAAAACACGGTAACAAACTTCTGACCAATCACAGCCTGTTTTGCACAGCTCCGTACCAGAGGAACAGCTTACCGCTGTAGCTTTAGCTTAGCTCCCCTGCAGCTTTAGCTTAGCTCTGCTGTAGCTTTAGCTTAGCTCCGCTGTAGCTTTAGCTTAGCTCCGCTGTAGCTTTAGCTTAGCTCTGCTGTAGCTTTAGCTTAGCTCCCCTGTAGCTTTAGCTTTAGCTTTGCTCCGCTGTAGCTTTAGCTTAGCTCCGATGTAGCTTTAGCTTAGCTCCGCTGTAGCTTTAGCTTAGCTCCCCTGTAGCTTTAGCTTTAGCTTAGCTCCCCTGTAGCTTTAGCTTTAGCTTAGCTCCCCTGTAGCTTTAGGTTTAGCTTAGCTCCACTGTAGCTTTAGCTTAGCTCCGCTGTAGCATTCGATTTAGCTTAGCTCTTCTGTAGCTTTAGCTTAGCTCCGCCGTAGCTTTAGCTTTGCTCCGCCGTAGCTGTAGCTTTGCTCCGCTGTAGCTGTAGCTTAGCTCCGCTGTAGCTTTAGCTTAGCTCCGCTGTAGCTTTAGCTTAGCTCCGCTGTAGCTTTAGCTTAGCTCCCCTGTAGCTTTAGCTTTAGCTTAGCTCCCCTGTAGCTTTAGGTTTAGCTTAGCTCCACTGTAGCTTTAGCTTAGCTCTGCTGTAGCATTCGATTTAGCTTAGCTCTTCTGTAGCTTTAGCTTAGCTCCGCCGTAGCTTTAGCTTAGCTCCGCTGTAGCATTAGCTTTAGCTTAGCTGTGCCTTAGCTTTAGCTTTACTCCGCTGTAGCTTTAGCTTAGCTCCGCTGTAGCTTTAGCTTAACTCCGCCATAGCTTTAGCTTAGCTCCGCCGTAGTTTTAGCTTAGCTCCGCCGTAGCTTTAGCTTAGCTCCGCTGTAGCTTTAGTTTAGCTTTGCTGTAGCTTTAGCTTAGCTCCGCTGTAGCTTTAGCTTAGCTCCCCTGCAGCTTTAGCTTAGCTCTGCTGTAGCTTTAGCTTAGCTCCGCTGTAGCTTTAGCTTAGCTCCCCTGTAGCTGTAGCTTAGCTCCGCTGTAGCTGTAGCTTAGCTCCGCTGTAGCTGTAGCTTAGCTCCGCTGTAGCTGTAGCTTAGCTCCGCTGTAGCTGTAGCTTAGCTCCGATGTAGCTGTGGCTTAGCTCCGATGTAGCTTTAGATGTAGCTTAGCTCCGCTGTAGTTTTAGCTTAGCTCTGCTGTAGCATTAGCTTTGCTCCGCTGTAGCTTTAGCTTAGCTCCGCTGTAGCTTTAGCTTAGCTCCGCTGTAGCTTTAGCTTAGCTCCGCTGTAGCTTTAACTTTAGCTTAGCTCTGCTGTAGCATTAGCTTTAGCTTAGCTCCGCTGTAGTATTAGCTTTAGCTTAGGTCCGCTTTAGCTTTAGCGTAGCTCCGCTGTAGCTTTAGCTTAGCTCCGCTGTAGCGTTAGCTTTAGCTTAGCTCCGCGTTAGCTTTAGCTTAGCTCCGCCGTAGCATTAGCTTAGTTCTGCCGTAGCTTTAGCTTAGTTCTGCCGTAGCTCTAGCTTAGCTCCGCTGTAGCTTTAGTTTAGCTCCGCTGTAGATTTAGCATAGCTCCGCTGTAGATTTAGCTTAGCTCCGCTGTAGCTTTAGCATAGCTCTGCTGTATCATTAGCTTTAGCTTAGCTCCGCTGTAGCTTTAGCTTAGCTCCGCTGTAGCTTTAGCATAGCTCCGCTGTAGCATTAGCTTTAGCTTTGCTCCGCTGTAGCTTTAGCTTAGCTCCGCTGTAGCTTTAGTTTAGCTCCGCTGTAGCTTTAGCTTAGCTCCGCCTTAGCTTTAGCTTAGCTCCGCCTTAGCTTTAGCTTAGCTCCCCTGTAGCTTTAGCATAGCTCCGCTGTAGCTTTAGCTTAGCTCCGCTGTAGCTTTAGCATAGCTCTGCTGTATCATTAGCTTTAGCTTAGCTCCGCTGTAGCTTTAGCATAGCTCCGCTGTAGCATTAGCTTTAGCTTTGCTCCGCTGTAGCTTTAGCTTAGCTCCGCTGTAGCTTTAGCTTAGCTCCGCTGTAGCTTTAGTTTAGCTCCGCTGTAGCTTTAGTTTAGCTCCGCTGTAGCTTTAGCTTAGCTCCGCTGTAGCTTTAGTTTAGCTCCGCGTTAGCTTTAGTTTAGCTCCGCGTTAGCTTTAGCTTAGCTCCGCTTTAGCTTTAGCTTAGCTCCGCTTTAGCTTTAGCTTAGCTCCGCTGTAGCTTTGGCTTAGCTCCTCTGTAGCGTTAGCTTTAGATTAGCTCCGCCTTAGCTTTAGATTAGCTCCGCTGTAGCTTTAGTTTAGCTCCGCTGTAGCTTTAGCATAGCTCCGCTGTAGCTTTAGCATAGCTCCGCTGTAGCTTTAGCTTAGCTCCGCTGTAGTGTTAGCGTTAGCTTAGCTTCGCTGTAGGTTTAGCTTAGCTCCGCTGTAGCGTTCCTGAAGGTTTCAGGCTCCAGTATGTGAACCTTGAACTCACGTTCATCTCGGTTTTCCAGGAAAATTCTGGAGAAAACTAAATGTTTCCAAATGTTTCCCGCCGTCTTTCATTTTTGTAGTTTCCTTATTGTGTTGCTTTCTGCACACGCGTTAGCGGTACGGTCCAGTACCGTCTCCATGGCGACGTCAGCAGATTATGGATTGATTCTATTTTTTAAAATCAATTTTGGGGCATTTTAATTTTAATTTAAGTTTCTGAATTGCAGTAAATGAGAATTGTGATTCTAATGTGAATCTATTTTTAGGCACAGTCCTATAAAACTCTAGATGTTGATTTTAATGTTTTTTTAATTGTTTTTCTGTGTTTTATCATGCAGTTCTTTGGCCTGTGGTGTTGTTTTAAAGTGCTTTATGAATAAAGTTGAATCTGTGAGCTGATGACCTTCTGTCCTACAGGGTCACCGCTGAGGTGGTCAGGACTCTGTCTTTAGCCGACCCGTTCCTCTCCGTGGGCCGTCAGTCGCTCTCAGAGTCTGTCAACTGGTTGATCCGCAAAACTCAGCAGCCTGACGGCTCCTTCGTGGAGCGGGCTTCCTCCCAGGCCAGCCGGCTCACGGTCAGTCGGGTCGGTCGGGCTCCTCTGGCGGTCAGATCCTCCGTGACGGTGGTTCTGTGTTCCAGATTGGCGGCACCGAGGAGGAGCAGACGGTCTTTGTGACTTCCTTGGTTCTGGTGGCCTTACACCGAGCGACGAGCATCAGAGACCCCATCCTGCAGCTCCGGGTGAGAACTCACTGCTGGGTCGTCCTAAAGACATGAACATCAAGGTCAGAGGTCAAAGGTCAGAGTAGGAAGACCCCTGGAAGAAGATGGATTTGTTTTGTCAGTAGAGTCATGTGTGAGCAGTTTGCATGCCAGATTTCGGTTTCTGCAGCTGATGCTCTTTGGGCCCCGGGGCCCGCAGCATCATGGAGCCTCCACCGTCTCCTCATCAGCTGTTCACAGGTCCAGTTAAAGTCTCAGTCACATGTTTGTATTTGTGATGGCAGAACAGAAGACGATTTCCCAGCCCTGCCTCCCAAACACCCAGCATGCACTGCGTTTAATGGTTGCCATGGAAACACAATGCCTCTGAAAGTAAATTAAAGTCTGTCAGTTTTTGCAGTTGGTTGAAAGTTTAATTTGCTGCAGGTTGAAGACGGCAGACGTCTCGTTGTCTTTCCCACATTGAACTTTGGTAGAGAAATTCGTCCGTGTCGCGTTGGAAGTTTTGGTTTGTTCTTAAAATGAACTGAATAGAACTGAGTCGGTTTTTGCTGAATCTCCCATGAATGGATTCAGTTTTATTTTCATTTTCATGAGAAGCTGCAGGTGCAATAAAAGTAGATTTTCTTTTTTTTATCTGGGTTCTGATCCGTGTTGATGGATTCCTCTGCTTGTCGTTCCTCCTCTCAGTTCCAGGACAACAGCAAGCGCTCAGCAGCAAAGTACCTTTCCCAGCATGCCCTGAGTGTGAAGAGCATGTACGTGCGTGCGGTGGCGACCTACGCTCTGACGCTGCAGGACCCCAGCAGTGTGGAGGCCACGCAGCTGCTGACCTGCCTGGAGAAGCAGGCGCGGCAGAAAGGTAACGTCCAGATGATCGTTTCACATTTATTCAAAACCAAGTTTTCCTCTTCATGTTTGAAGGATCTTTGGGTTTGTTGATTCCTTCGGTTTGTTTTGATTCTTAGTTTTTTTCTTCTGATGTATTTGTGTTTTATTCTGTTGTTTGTGTTGCCATGACTTTGAACCCCCAAACCTACCAGAGGTGTCATGATGCTGCTTTCTGTGTCCAGGGAACCCGGTTGTGCTACGGTACTGGCAGGAGCCCAGCGTGACGGCTGATTGGCTGAAGCCTGATAAATCCAGCGGTCAAACGGTGGAGATGACGGCGTACGTCCTGCTGACCGTCCTGCTCAAGGTGCAAACAGTTTCCACTTCATAAGGCTGATAAAACCATTCAATTTACACTTTTACAATATCACAATCGTTTTCCCTTATGACTGTAGAGGGCGGTGTTTCTGCCGCTCCTCTCTCTGCCTGTAGGGGGCTGTGTTTCTGCCGCTCCTCTCTCTGCCTGTAGGGGGCGGTGTTTCTGCAGCTCCTCTCTCTGCCTGTAGAGGGCGGTGTTTCTGCCGCTCCTCTCTCTGCCTGTAGGGGGCGGTGTTTCTGCCGCTCCTCTCTCTGCCTGTAGGGGGCGGTGTTTCTGCCGCTCCTCTCTCTGCCTGTAGGGGGCGGTGTTTCTGCCGCTCCTCTCTCTGCCTGTAGGGGGCGGTGTTTCTGACGCTCCTCTCTCTGTCTGTAGAGGGCGGTGCTGCCTCAGTAATTTGGTTTGTCTCTTAAAGGGGAGGATCCATTACGCCAACCCCGTGGTTTCCTGGCTCACTCAGGATCAGCACTACGGAGAAGGTTTCTACACCGTCAAGGTAAACGTGTTCCACTCCTCCAGCGGAGGGCGACACCGAGTTCCACACCCAGCTCAGCTTCTTGTCTTCTTCGGTGGTGTGTGACATCAGGACCTGGTTCTGACCCTGGAGGCCCTGACAGAGTACAGCAAGGTTGTTCCTAAAGCAGCGCTCAACCAGGACATCAACATCCGCAACAGCAGGCAGGAACAGCTGAGCCGAGTCCAGCTGAGCCACAGCCGCCCGGTGGCCACGCCCCTCCAGGTGAGGCCGAGCCCACCTGGAGGGGCGTGCCGCAACCCCAACAGAACTACTGACTTCACCTCCTCTGTTTCTGTCAAAGATAACGAAGAATGATGACATCATCGTGAGCACCGGTTATGGGAGTGGCGTGTCCAGTGTGAAGGTGGGCGGGGCTTGCTGTGGTCACCTGACAGGTGAGACATCCTCCCAGTAACAGTCTGTCTGTGTCTCCAGATGAAGACGGTTTACTATCAGACCACGGCGTCCACGCAGACCTCCTGTAACTTTGACCTGACCGTCGAGCTGGTCGGACCCGGCGTCTCCAGCAGTACGTCCTCCCCACGGCCCTCGCCCCCCCTGCTGGATTTAAGGAAACTCTGTTTGATCTTTCCACCTCGTGCTCTTGCTCTGCTCCTCAGATCCAACCATGCAGGCTCCTCACCTGGTCGCCTGCGTGAAGTAAGGAGGTAAAACCTGACCCGGTCGCCCCGGATCCTCAGTGGTGGACGCTGTGACCTTTGTGTTCCAGGTACCGACCTCCGGCCAACGAGGGTTACACCGAGTCGCTGCTGACCGTCATGAAGATCCAGCTGCCCACAGGCGTGGAGCCGTACCTGGAGGACCTGAGACAGGTAATCTACATGGCAGGGAAACGCTTTGACGTCTTTCAGACCGGTTTCCATGGTTACCATGGAGACCGCCATCGTCAAAGTGTTCAATGACATCCACATAAATACAAATCATGGAAGAAGTGCTGGTTCTGGTTCTGTTGGACCCAGTGGTGATTCCTGCCCAGTTTTATTGCTGCACCTGGACAGGATTTACCTGCCCTCTGTAAAATACCGTTAAATGTCGCGTCCTGTAGTGAACCGATACTGATAGACTCGCCTGTCACACATCAACACTAAATGTAACAATAATGACCAAAATAAAACAGGAAATATTAAGGTCAGCTACATTATCATGGCGGGAGCTAAAGGACCCCAGAACGCAGCGTCACGGTTGCCTAGAGACGGACGCTGCTGTCAGCCTGCGTCTTTTTAAATGTCCACCGATTCTCCACCGTCCTTAGAAGCAAAAACAGGTAGAAATCCAGACATGAGGAGGAAGAAACACATCCAGGCTGAACATGTCAGAGAGGATGGATCATGTGACCATGGTGGCGCCGTGTGCTGCTGAATGACAGACAGAATGGATCAGGAACCGCAGACCCGGCAGAACCTACAGAACCTACAGAACCAGACATCAGAGTCTCTTCATCCTCAATCATCTCCTGAGGCTGATATGGTTCAGAACATTTTATTATTGATCAGTTTTTATTGAGCTTTTAGTCGACTATAAAGTTTGGATGATACTTTATTTACTATGTAATATTATTAGCCAAAATAATCCGGCCAGAACAAATCACGCTAATACATTAACGCTACATACATATTTCCAACATTTAAAAAGTTTGTTAGGACTTTCTGTGTGTTTTATTCAGAAATGTTGATATATTTTATGAATAATTGGTCATTAATGTATTATTTCACTATTATTTTATTAACTATCAGTTTGGATAATCTGACTTCCTATCAATGAAGAAAAAACATGCTGACCAAAAATGAACCAGACAGACCTGCAGCCCAGGGCCGGTTCTAGACGGGGGCCAAGAGGGGGACAAAAGAAGTTATTCTAAATAAATGTCTTTTGTTAATACTCAGTGATTTTTTTAAAACCTTCACATTTTTACACAAAGCTATAAATGTCTGGGAAAGGTCAGAGTTCATCTTTTAAACTGACTGTAGATGAATCCATAAACCAAAACTGGAGTATAGACATTTTTATAAGTGTATTTGTGAGGATGCCTCTTTATTATTAAATTGAATATAATTTCAGATCGTTGTATAAATTTTCTTCAGGTTGACTTAGAAAGTGAGCTGTTATTGTTACTGGTTAATTTTCTATGTTATTGTTAGGAAAACTCAAATGTGAAAAATTGGACTGATGTTGATATATGTTGCTGGGCTCAAGCACAGATGACAACCGGAGTTGTCTTTCGAATTAAAAAAGGTTTTATTTACCTTTACACAAAAAGTCAGTCTGTCACACTCGGTGCCTAACGCTCCCCAGCAGAACGGTAAAACAGTCTAACACCTCGCAAACGGCACGTTCGAGGAACACACATAACACAGTTGCATTCACTGACATAAAGGAAATATCAATACCAAGGATCAAGGCACAAGACAGACACAAAACCAAGTTAAGAAGGAATTAACAAGCTACAATGAAGAATGAATGAACTTATTATAATAAACAAAACAAATTGGGTGGGGTACCTGTGAACTATAATACACATGAACAGTAAAATAAATAAATAAAGTAATAAATTCGGTGTCTCTCACATATATATATATCAACCAACCAACCAACCAACCACCTCTAGCTCTCTCTCTCTCTCTCTCTATATATATATATATATATATATATATATATATATATAGACATACACTGCGGCTCAGGTCAGCTCTTCATGCAGCAGGAACTAGGGCTCCTTGCACCTTGAACACTCTGCCATCCTGAAAGCGCAGCTTATCCTGATAAGCAAAATAGTGTTGAATGAGTAGCTCCACATCTTTTTTTGTGCTTTGGCCATCCTGTCAGGATTAACCTAATAACTTCCTGCAAAGCTTAGTACTCTGTTGTTGCATCACAGATGGCTGTGAGTCTTTGTGGAGAGATAGGTAAGTAGGAAATTATGTTAACAGTCTATCTCTGACTCTGTCACTTCCTGACTGCTGTCAAGTAAAAAGCTCTGCTTAGTGTCAGCTAGAAACATGTCTCGTCGAGGCACACAAATCACATATCAATATCATATTTCTACATCTTGAGTAACATTCTCTGTAATCTCTTTGGTGCACTAAGCAGTGGTTTTCTCATAGTATTTTCTAGTGGCTTATGATCACTTTGTACAGTTACTTTTCTACCAAAAGTGTACTGGTGGAACTTTTCTATCCTAAGGCCAAATATTCTTTTTCTATTTGGGCATAACCTCTTTTCATGAGAGTTAGCGTTCTGCTTGCAAGTGCTACAGGTTTTCCTTTCTGTGTCAATGCTGCTCCTATTCCTGTCTCTGAGACATCACATTGCAGGAGAAGGTCTTCATTTTCGTCATAGTACTTCTTCAGTAGCGGTGCATTAGTTATTTTATCTTTCAGTCTTTTAAAAGCTGCCTCTGTCCATTCCCACATGTTCTCTTTGTGTGTAAATTGTCTCAAAACTTCACATTCTTCAGAAATATGGTCACAAAACGTTGAAAGGCTGTTCAGCATACCCTCAGGTCTCTGTACACCCTTAACATCTCTGGGCCTCAGCAGCTCCTGAATTTCAGGGTCAATACGTAGGCCTGGTGCTGTTAAGAAGTGTCCAATGTAGGGTACAGACTCTGTTCTCAGTTTAAACTTGTCAGCATCAAGTTTAATGTCTCTGTGTATGCACATCATTAAAAAAAACATCTCAGATTTTTGTCATGATCCTTGTCTGCTTCCTCCTGTGTCAGGGTGTCTATGTCTCCCTCACCTGTAATCAGTATATTATCAGCAATGATGTGCACTGCTTGTAACCCTTTTAGTGCTTGCATAAGTGTCCTTTGAAAACTTCTGGAGCTGGACATCTTGAGCCAAAGAACTAGTCACGTCAAATAACATTGAATTTGACGTGCCAGAATCCATGTTTTACATCCCAAATAGTGAATACCTTGGATTTTGAGAGTACTGGTAGGGCGTTATCAGTGATGGGTAGAGGAAAATGGCTCCTTTTCAGTCCTTTGTTAAGTGGTTTGGTGTCTATGCACAAATGTGGAAGGAAATCCTTATGATTTTGTCACTGACAGCATACTGTTTACCCAGTCATGGCTGGGCTCCACAAGTGCTATGATTTCTTTTCTATGCAGATCTTTAAGTTCCTCTTTGATCGGAGTCATCATGCTGTCAACCGCCTGCATGTTCTTGTACTGTACTTTTATCAGCTTCATGGCTGAACTAGCTATTCTGCCCAGCAATGGGATTCGGTTTTCCTGATCCAACACTTGAAACTCCAGTCTGTACAGTTTATTTTTCGTTATTTCATGGATTTGGAAGTTTGACTTTACATTTACCAAATGGTCGTAATTTAGAACTCCAATCTTCTAGAACTCCATCTCTTTTGCTTATTATCCTAGTTCCATCAGTGATTTTTCCTCTTGATTTCTTCTTTTACATCCTCTATTATCATCTCAAGTGGAACTCCTGAACTTATTCCTCCTGAGCTTTGCTATAATCCTAGAATATATGTTTTGATTATTTCCCACATGAGTCTCCTGTTCTGGACAGATACTTGAAATCTGTTTGTATATATACAGATTTCAAGTATTTCAGTGAGGAGTAATATAGTTTAAATTGGTTCAGAAAAAAATCAGAACAAGGGATAAAAACTCTCCACTTACAGCAGTGTACATGATATTTAAAGAGTAAGAAAACAATATTTATCACATCAAATATTTGGTTATCAAGGTCACCAACCTAGTAAATCACCATATGAGTGATGGTAATCTCTGGGATGTCCTCAATTCTAAGTGACAATCAGTTCTTTTTTTAAAAAGATTTTGTTGGTTCTAGTGGTCGTTATTTCAAATGGTCAGACAGAAAAGTGGACAATAAGAGAGGGGGAAGACATGTGGCAAAGGTCATCAGGCTGGTAAACTGACAGAAGTAAAATAACTCAGAGTGTATGTATTAAGTTGTTGCAGTAGAATGGGTTGCTCACATTGGTCTCCCCTCTATTTGCAGGCTGCAGGGCACCGACGTGGTGATAGCCATCTTCATTATTGTTGCCATGTCCTTCGTACCTGCCAGCTTTGTGGTTTTTCTGGTTGCAGAGAAATCCACTAAAGCCAAACATCTGCAGTTCGTCAGTGGCTGTGACCCTGTCATCTACTGGCTGGCCAACTACATCTGGGACATGGTGAGCAGGACAGAGTGCAGGCGCAGGGGCCATTGCTGCTGCTGCTGCCTGCGTCCAGATCAGATCATTTCAACTCAGCTTGTTGTCTCCTCTGTCCGCAGCTGAACTACCTGGTACCTGCCACATGTTGCGTCATCATCTTGTTTGTGTTCGACCTGCCAGCCTACACCTCCCCCACCAACTTCCCAGCTGTCCTCTCCCTGTTCCTCCTCTATGGGTGAGGCTCTGGCATTCTTCCTCTGCCAGTACAGACCAGGGTCAGGGGTCAGGAGCCTGTCCTGACCCACACAAGTGTTTCTTTACAGGTGGTCAATCACTCCCATCATGTATCCAGCATCCTTCTGGTTTGATGTTCCCAGTACAGCCTACGTCTTCCTCATCGTCATCAACCTCTTCATAGGCATTACTGCAACCGTGGCCACCTTCCTCCTGCAGCTGTTTGAGCATGACAAGGTGTTTAACTGTTACAACTGATCATCCTAAGCCACATTATTAGGATTTTACATTGATAACATGTTTAACCACGATGTCAGACTACATGCATGATCACTTTATGAAAATAATTCTTGCTGATAAGTTAAAGCTGAAACAATTCCATTACTCATGATAAATTTATTATTGAAATAATTATACTCATTTAATAATTGAATAATAGTCAATAAGAGATTAACTACTTTTTTAAAAAAGTCAATTTGGTGAAAGAATAACTCAGTCAAAACAGTAATTAAGCTAAATCTGTATAAAAAATACAAACATTTTGCATTTAAGATCAAAAATAATAATAAAAAAAACCTCTAAAACCCCAAACAACTCAGGTGGAAATTTTATCTTCACCTGGTTTAAATTCTGTTAAGAAAATCTCATATCAAGCACATTTTGCTATCCAATTATTAATCAGTTAGATCAATCCTGCACTGTGCTGGAAAAAGGCCTGAGCTTTTCACATGTTAATGTTGGAAGATGCTGGAGAATGTCCTTTCTCCAATTAGGCTCTTGAAGTATGAGGTTCAAGAAGAGTCAGTGAGTTGAAAATGCAGCGCTGGCCCATCGTCATGTTTTCCTTATGGGCAATGTTGGTTCTTCTGCAGCGGATCTCCTATTATTCCCACAGGAATCTCTGGACTCGTTGTCATCATCTGTACCTTGTGAATAGATCTTTGCAGAAGTATTAACTTATGAAATACATAGGGGACAGGAGACATTATCCATTTAACTGGTAGCCACACTGCCCTGCTCTGGCCGAACACACAGAGAATAAGGAGGCCCCGTCTTTATTGCTTTTATAAGCGCATAACCTTTCGCTTCACAAAGTAGTGCCAACAACAAAATACAATAGTTGCAAGCATTGTACTCAACAGGCAAACACAGCAAAATGGCCCCTATCAACAGCTTCTGGTTTTCTGGGCCTCAATTTCAACTATGGCTAAAGAGGCTGTTCCCTAGTGTGTCACTTCCTTTAACCTTAGCTTTTATGTAAGTGCACTCGTGTGTGTGTGTGTGCGTGAGTGTGTATAAATACGAACATACAAGCAGCTAAAAGAGATAGAATTTATTCCCAACAAAGTGGTTTTTAGCTGCAGATGCTGCCTTTGCTCCAAATCGCATCTTATGTTATAAGATGGGTTTTTTTTATTATTTTAAAAAGACATTCAATTATTCATTTGCATTTTTAAATGTACTTCTAATATTGAAATAATCTTCTAATTGGTAGAATAATCAGCTACTAAAATAAAAACTTGCTGCAGTAGCAGAAGAAACTTAAGAATCAATTTGTCTAAGTTGATTCTATTCAACTATTAAAGAATGTTGGTAAAATTTAATGTTTTGTTGAAGATTATGTTTAAAACAGAAAAGCAACAATTTTGCTTTCTGAATCAAACATGGAACAGAATTTGGTCTTATCTACACTGATACTAGCTGGTTGACCAAGAAGCTGCCTTATAGAAATGTCACTCATAGCTTGTCATGTGTAGGTTTAAAGTTAAGTAGGTTACTTCAGCCAGCTGACCAACAGTACGCAGCAATAGGTGGAGGAGGGGGAGTATTGCATTACTTTGCTGTTTGCGCTGTAGAACTAGATAAACCTCAGGTCATTTCTCTAGGCTCTCATTAAAGGGGCTTTAGACCAAAGATTTTGGGGGTTTTGAACCCGTAACTTTTTTAAAGCTCAGTAAAGGACTGTGCATAACTGCAGCAAGCTGTATTTCTTTATCTTTATTTCTGGATCGTTTTCTTGTCCTCCAGGATCTAAAGAGAGTCAACAGCTACCTGAAGTCCTGTTTCCTCATCTTCCCCAACTACAACCTGGGTCACGGTCTGATGGAGATGGCCTACAATGAGTACATCAATGAATACTACGCCAAAATAGGTACTAACACCGCCAAGCTGGCCACACATGGCGGGCAGTGTGAGCAATCCCTACCATGTCTTCATAACCCCAAGCTCAGTCTGTTACACAACTTAATAATAATAGTAATAATAATAAATTTTATTTATTGCCCTTTATATCCCAATGAACCCATGTTTCCTGTATGGCCGTTCCAGTAGTAGAAGAAGTTCAGAGGTCTGGGGATCTGTTTTAGACAAAATGCCAGAGACAAAGAAACATCTTTTTTCTCCAACCTGATTAGTAACTCCTAGCAGCAGGATGCTTATCTTTACTCCACTTCTTTTCAAATGTGCAAAACTTACATTTGGGCCTCAATTTCAGCTCATATCATCCCCAAGCAACAGAACACTTTACTTCTCACCTGTGGCTGATTGGCAGACAGCTGGCCCTCTTCGCCAGCCCAGCAGGGGAACATCAAGCTGCTTAAAGTACCATGTGTGTCCCTGTGTGTGTGTGTTACAGGCCAGTTTGACAAGATGAAGTCTCCGTTTGAGTGGGATATTGTGACTCGAGGACTCGTTGCTATGACGATAGAAGGCTTTGTTGGCTTCCTTATTACCATCCTTTGCCAATACAACTTCCTGAGGAAACCACCGTGAGTGTGAGAAGAATTATCAGACGAGCCATGACGCCATCGCACACCAACAGGGATTAACTTTGGGGCTTATTTATGCCAGTATCAGTTGACAGAAAGCTGTAGTGTGGTCACAGAGTCATCATGACAACAACAATATTAATGCATCATATTTTAGAGACTTTGTGTTAATTAGTAGAATATCTGTGCAGAGCAAACATTGAGTTAGAAAACATGAGCACGTGACTCAGAACATGAGGTTAGTTGTTATTCGATAGTTTTGTATGTTTTCACTAACAAAACTATTGTAAGTATACTTTTTTTGTTTCATAATTTACTGTAAACTGTCATGTATCTAAAAATCAAAAAGCCCTCTGTCCTGAATTATGGTGCATAGTTAGAAACTGAATTTTCACACTTTTTTTACAGGCTCAGAAAATCAATGTGATTATGATTTGAGTTATATTTTTCCTGTTTCTGTTCAGTTTTGTTCAGAAACATCTGGAGTGACTTTTTTAAGGTTTCCTTTTAACAAATCAGACATCTCCTCTAGTCTTTTAAAGTGCTTTCTGAAATTCTTTCAAAGTTTCTCTTTAGACTTATAGTTAACACTCTAGGAAGATGAATCTTAAACTTCAAAAAAATCCCTTGCTATGTTGACGAAGAGGCAGAGAACCAATTTTTCAATTTTTTTCCATTTTTCCTTTTCTTTTTCATCATGTAAATCTATGACCCAGTCCCCAAAAGAACAGCTTGATATGTGTGGCTGTATGCAGGAGGGTGCCGGTCAGCTGCCAGCCTGTCGATGATGATGATGTAGATGTGGCCTGTGAGAGACAGAGAGTGCTGCGGGGCGATGCTGACAGTGACATGCTGCAGATCGAGAACCTGACAAAGGTTTGATTCTCTGTTCTGCCAGACTAGTTCAAGTTAAACTGTAAGCCAGGCTTGGTGCTTAAAGTGTTGCTTTGCTACCTGCCAGGTATATAAATCCAGGAAGATGGGTCGCATCCTGGCCGTGGACCGCCTGTGTCTTGGCGTCCGGCCCGGGGAGTGCTTCGGGTTGCTGGGAGTGAACGGAGCAGGGAAGACCACCACGTTCAAGATGCTCACCGGAGATGAGTGCACCTCTGGAGGAGAGGCTTTCATCAACAAAAACAGGTCAGAGCCAGCTGCAAACCATGGCTTTGGCCTTCTATTTACATATTCTTCTATCCAGCAAGTTATTTAGAAATAACTAGGTTTTAGTGTGCAAAGGCTTTGGCATGGTTCTATATTAGCTCACTGTGGGTGTGGGAGCTCTGCACCATAGCTATAAGTAAGAACATGTGATTGGAGGCTGGTGTAGGAAAGAATTGATGAGTCTAGATGTGATGGTAGAATCCAGTTTCATACAGAAACTATCAGATGTTTTTCCAGTTGCTGTGGAGATGATGGGACCATGAGGAGCATGCTGAAGCAGAAAATCCTTTTTAGATTTCTACTTTGTCATGTACAAACGCTACAAGAATCTTTAAAGGCATTTTATGAACACCCTTCATGTGGTGGACAGATCACTAATCACTAATGATCACTAATCACTAGTGAACATACATCAGCATTGTATAATCATACTGAGGGGGGGTCTGGTGGTGAAATGAGATAAAGTCAAGCTTCCAACTGGGGAGAAGTGCACACACTCCCAAGCTGTGCATAAGCTTGCTTTCTAGGTCCACTGGGGTTCTGCGGCAACTTTTCAAGAAGTAGTTTAATTTGAAAATATAAAATATACATGTTAAGCAGTCCAAGAGAAGATGAAGAAGGAGTAGGATCAGTGGTGAGTTGCTTCTGAAAGTCCCTTGGACTCGACTTCAGAGAAAAGGAGTTTTCTCCATTGCTGCTCCTTTTCTCTGAAATAATCTAGATCTGCCTGGTCTGGAACATTTTAAATCGCTTCTTAAAACTCATTTTTATTCTTTTCTATTTAATTGATGCCTGATACTGTAACTTTTCTATTGTGATGTTTTATTTTTTATTTTATTTACTTATTATTATTGCACTTATTTTATCATATATAT
>CAEFZY010031253.1:0-11851 GCA_903066815.1 Brachyrhaphis roseni
TATATATATATATATATATATATATATATATATATATATATATCTTACAAATATATGGTGCATAAATAGAAAAAAATATTTAGTTATTCTAATAGAGAGAACGGAAGTTTTTTTCTAATTTAAGATTGAAAAATAACAACTAAAAGTTTCAAGATTCTCCGTTTCTTCTATAAGCTTCATAAGATAAAACCAATAAGACATAAACATAGAAAATAAATATTAAACGCTTATTAAAAGTGTTCGGTAAACTTTTAAACTTTTAAATGAGGTGATTAAAAATAAATAATGGTCAGTCTGCATTCTAACCGCCACAACTCCCACTGTGTTTGCTTACGTTGTTGCAACACTGAACGTTCAACGTTAACATGTTACAGCTGTTGCAATACTTTGACTTATAATCTATTTAAGTATAAAAACAAGGACAACTATAGTTTCCACCCACAAACTTTTCACTCACCTGGCTGCTCCCTCAAAGCCATCACTGACACGATATAGTGCGCAATCTCAAAATAAGGAAACATGGGCACGTTTGCCAGTCCATCTGACAGTTCGTCCAAGGACAACATTTCGAAGAAATGCATCTTTGTTGGCTGGTCGAGAGCACTACGCTATGCTAGTTCGTTAGTCTGACTCTCGGGTGGAGAAAAGGCACAGGTCCAACTGAGAACATCAAGGTATTAACACTTCATCCACGGTCTAAGAGGTCTGACACAAACCAGGTGGCACACAACAGCTGTGTGTTGATGATACGCTTCTGCCGAGTGGCTCACAGCTGGCTAGCTGAGCTTTGGGTTCACCGCTGGTCGCTGGGCAACAGCTTTGCGTTGCCACGGGACGGTCATCAGCGACGCTGTCATCCGCGCATAGACGGAATTCCTGTTTCGCTCTCCGCCATGCTAGTGATGTGGCGGGCGGAGCCAGGGCGGATTGTCGTTGGAGGATTACAGCCAATCAGCTGCCAGAGGGTGGCTTTGAAAGGTGATGGAACAGGATATGAAAGCTTTCTGTGCTGTTGTGTTTATTCCCACCTGCAGTTGCTCTGCATTACTATAATCTTATTCAAACTATAATCAATGTGACATGATTTGCTATTAATGATACAAAACTGCTTTATGTACGACAGACCATTACAAGATGATGGTTATAATACCTTGAAAAATAACTACATGGACAGGCCAAGTGCATGTCCCAAAAGTCATGAAGTGGAACTAATGGCTGCTATTAAAATTAAAATGGAAAAAATTAAAATTGTGGATAAAACATGTGGCTAATACAATAAAAATTTATATAAAAGAAATTGCCTTCAATTGAGAAATTCAGGATTTACTTTGCTAAGTTAACTGTTATATAATAAATAGTTTAGATAGTGTTCTTTTATTAGTAGCATTCTAATAATTTCAGCATGTACTGTCAGGCGGGACAGGTTGCTTTACAGTTTTATGTTAGATTTGGTTCACAAAAGGGGCAAATTGGATTGCCCTTCTCTTGTGTTTTTCTTGTATGTATATGTAAGGTTCTAAATGTGGTGGGAAAACTAATACCATGAACACACCATGTCCACCAAGTGGTGGCATTACAATAATGCTGCAACCATAAACATTCTATGGAATGGCTTCACTAAAACATATTAATGAGTTAGAACAGCCTACACATGAATAAAAATTGATGACCTCATAGTTGACCTTGATCAATTTTGAGTAGAAGAGTTGGTGCAAATCTCAGTTTATAGAAGTAAATACAAAAGCATGCCACAGGTTTCAGCTTCTTTTGTGTAAAAAGAGTTAGAAGCGCTGTCTCAATTTCCTCGGATTTCACAATTGTGCAGCATTTTGTGTTGATCTGTAATGTGAAACCCTGACAGAATATGTTTATTTGTGATTAGCATCTACCAAAATGAAAAACACAATATGGTATTCACACACACACACACACACACACAAATAAATTAATTAATAAATAAGTAAGCAACAAAACAAGAATATTTACTGCATCTAAAGTAGCCTTTAAAATTCCCCTGCAAGCTTTCTTGTGTGTCAGAATTTTACATATTTTGTGTACGTTTAAAAAGTAACCAGGTTAACAATTACTGTTCACTGAAAGCGTTAGACAACTTTCTATCAGAGGATGTATCACCCTGAAATTGAAAACAAAAATAGCATTTTAGTTGAAATGCATAGCAGTCTGCTTTTGGCCTTCGGCAGCTTTGGATAGTCCAAATAAAAGAACAAAGCAGGATGTAACATGTTTTAGGTGCAGCTGTAGCTCAATCTTCTTGGATGACTAATTTTGACAAATAGAAACTATGCTACCTCAAACCCTCAAATGTTTATGTTTAATTTGTATTAATCTCGAAAGCAATTGATAAATTGGAAAAATAACAAGGCCTTTAAAAATAGGTTTCACTCTGTGGTTTCACGTTAGTTCGCTTCATTTAGCAGTGCAGAGAAAAGAAGAGCTGATGTAGCATTTCTGAAACCAAACTGACCCACTTGTTTTGAGGCTTCAGCTCTAAAGAAAGTACTTTCTTGTGTATTTCTGCACAATCATAGTGAATGCAGTTGGGATTTACTGCAGCACCAAACCTTCACCTCATAATCAAACAAATAGAAGTTGCAGGATGAGAATCGTAATAGGCAGAATTGTGAAATTGTAGACAGGCCATACTACATGCGTACATCTGTGGTGATTCTGATGTCATGTAATAGCCATGGGTTAAATGCTGCAGAGCTATTATGAACTGCACTATTACTGTAAAATCTGCTCTCTAATTTACTTTGTGAGCGAGCATGACACCTGCTGGTGAATCTTCCTGGAAGCACATTTTGAAATCTGCAAAATATTTGACATCCTGTAATTCGAGGTACATTTTTACACAAAGAAGAAAAATAATTAACTTATTGCTCAATAGAACAATAAGTTACTATGATCCCTCAGTGTAATCTCATTCACTGTTTGCAAAGTTTACACATTTTGTTTTCGAATATTTCACATGGTTCCTTGAGTTTATTGCAGAAAAAACTGTATTGTATTATAATTATTTAGAAAAATCTTACACTTAAATATTTTACATTTTAAAATTTATCATTAAAGCATCCAACTGAACACATTTACACCAGATGATAAAGGCTTATCTGTGTGTATCTTTATTGACAGTTAATTATTAATCATAAGAAACATTTGATGGTTTTCTTAAGCATTCAGAAAATACTTTATTATTTAAAATAAACTGTAACAATTAAAAGGGGTTAGATATTTTTGGTGCAATCTGCAATACGAGTAATACTCCAGAAGAGGGCAGCACTGCACAGTCCTTTATTTCACTTACTGTCGCTGTCCACTTTTGCTGGAGATAATTACACTGAAAAATTTCCATCCATCACCCGCAGCTGTCAACGAGGGAGTAATTTCCTATCTCATGCTCTCTTATTAAAAAGATAAATCAAGAGAGAAAATATTGCACCCAGGAAATTAGAAAAAAAAACTAATTGATAAGTTGTAGTTATGAAACTTTGATCTTACCCGAGTTCTGAACCCACGGCAGAAGCAGGTGGTCATTTTGGTTTCTATCTTGTAACAGTGCCATCTTATTAAAGGATGTAATAAAGCTTTCCTGGTGGATACTAAAAAAGTGCTTCTAAACTGAAAATTAGGCTACAGGGACTGATGGAAACATTACTGACACACAATGGAAAAAGAGAGTGTACTAACATGACCAGGTGATGAAGTAATCTCATACTTAAGATTGTCTTGAAGAGAGAAACTCCACCCGAAACCACTTCTGTGTTTGGAACCAGCACAACTCAGAGATCTGTATCATCTTGTTAAGTCTCACAGCATGTCGTCACCGGAAGCATTACAGATGGCATAGAAATCAGGCCAGACACCTTCTAGTAATATTTTATAAGACCGTACGTTTGTTAGAGCCAAGGCTCTGGTCTTGTAAGTCCTTTCAACACCTTTACACACACACATACACACACAATCCACTTCCATTAAATCCGGGGAGTCTGATCTGTATTCTTTGAATAAAGCTCTCTCCACAGCACATTTTCTGCCACCGATTCATTTGGACTTTTCAGTGAAGGTTGAGTATTTGTTCATTTCATTCTGTGGCAGCTAGGCCTGTCAATCAATTGTTACTCCCTTTGTTTCTAGACTGAATGCTACCTTCCTTGAGGAAGCCAGGCAGGGCTTGGGCTGGTCATTCCTGGTATTAGAACAGCTCATTTCACATTTCTCAAACAATTGAAGGTCAAAGAAAACTATTCACTTGGATGTTCTAAAAAATAACTTTGTGCATGTGCAGGAATGTAAACTACTGTGTTTTGATTGGTGTACTCACATCCTATTCACTCAAGAGCATTATAAACAAGTTAAAATGTGCCACTGGAATCATTAATTTTTAGCGCAGCTTTGTCAAACTCTATTTCATTTTCTTTTAGCTGATCAGTCGGTCGGTTAGACTGAGGGACGGATGGAAAGAGACAGACAGACAACACTGATTAATGAATTGTGTTGTTTGTCATAAAGGATTCAGCTTAAAACTGCAGTACTTAACTTTTACAAAAATATGTTTTTTTTTACATATTTGGTTAAATGTCACCATGTTGTGACGAGACACATAATCTGTGATAATATTGAGCTCATACTCCTCCTCCCAGTGCTATTATTGGCGTCTGCAGAAATGCACTGCTCCCGGTGAAAAACAACCAATGAGAGCCAGGAAGAAGGTCTTAGCTCTGTCAATCAAGCTCATGTGCATGCTGCTAAATACGTTAATGGTAGAGAAACAAGTTACCGTTCCAGGAAAACCATTTATCCACCATCATCAGTAACCATTCTTACTAGCCTGAGCATTCATGCCATACTTTGTTGTAGTGAACCAGCTGTAGCGTTGCAGAGAGAAGGGGGAAGAGGATGAGCAGCACATACACAAGTTTGATTGACAGCACTAAGACCCTCCTCCGGACCTTGACTGGTTGCTTCTGACGGATCAGTGAACATTTTAAAAAGTAAAATTCCTTTTATTCTTTTGAGATAAGGTTGGAGAGGAAAAGTAAAAATGTAAGGTATGCTAGCGATTGTAAGCATTACTTACACTCGCTCATTTTGACTGTTACTAAAGCTTCAATGCCAGCTTTATAAGCTTTATGTGATTACTTGGAGTATACATGAAAAACTTCCCAGTGACTCTTTGCATACCTGCATTTTTGATAAAGCATTTTCAGTTTTGCACAAGCAGCCTTCACAATCTAAACAATGGCATCTGTTAGCATCAGTATCTATCTCAGGCACTGTGACATCACACCATCTCTTGAGAATTCCCAAGCAACACCGCCTAAAAGTAAAACTTAGACCACAACACTCTGAAATAACTGGTGGCATTTTGTGGTTTACTAAATACGTCAAGTGATAGAAACATAAACCCAGTCTCATGGGGTTACAACATTAAAGAGTACATGACCCAGGAAGTTCAGTAGGCTTTTACCTGGCTGTTTGTTTTCAATAGAAATGTTTATATGAACACTTAAGAAAATTCCAGCAAAGATCAGAAACAATTATCAATCCAAAACTTTAAAAATAATCTCATGCACAAATAAATTATGCTTAATGTCTTTTTTTTTTCTGAAAAACTAGATTATTTTCTTCCAACTTTTGAAGTCTCGCAGCTGAGATTCCTTAGCTGGCACAAAGATCTCTGTCTGTCTTCATCTGTACTGTTCACATGAGAACAACTAAAAGGTAGGATAGCACAACAACCAGCAGCACACAATCCCTGCAATTAGTTTCAATCCCACAAGCAGATGTTGCATCCATCAGTGCTGCAGTGATCTAAAATCCTTCATATGGTCTGCAAACAATAAATAGCTACTAACAAACCATTGGGTTTGGTAGCAAAACAAACCCAAGGATGGGTAATAATGCTGTTCTTGGTGAAACAACACACAATAGGAATTTTTCAACATAACTATACTAAAGTATACACCAGGTTAATGTGGTGCCAATGTCTTCAGCTTTCTTGAATTCTGTGAGCTCACTTACTATGAGCATGATAAATTTTAATTTAATGTTAGGAATATGCATGATTGGAAAAAGATTCAACATAATGGCAATTACTTAGGCTTGCTCTTAGCAAATTTGTGTGGTTGCTACAGTATGTAGGCATTTGATACACAGGAAAATAAGTAAATGGACAGTTTGTGAACTAAAAGAATGACTGTTTCTTATAAGAATGGTCAAAAAACTACAAACTGAAAACTGAGTGCATTTTTTTTTCACAGATTAAGCAAATAGTTAGTTCACTTACAAGCCAAAACTACTTAGCGCCTTTAATAATTGATGAAAAGCTGCATGTGTGACAACAGTTTCACCAGCAAGTCCCATGTGCACAATATTACAGTTCATCGACTGAC
Source organism: Brachyrhaphis roseni (assembly GCA_903066815.1). Taxonomy (NCBI): domain Eukaryota; kingdom Metazoa; phylum Chordata; class Actinopteri; order Cyprinodontiformes; family Poeciliidae; genus Brachyrhaphis; species Brachyrhaphis roseni. The sequence goes on from CAEFZY010031253.1 coordinate 6,414, forward strand.
TGTCAGATGGGATTAAGACGGTCGCCTCCAAGGGCATAAACCTCTAAGGGAAGTGCGTGAGTATCATTAAAACAAGTCAGTCCCTCAGAAACTAAACAAAACAAAGTAAAAGACTGACGTAAATGCTCGAGTTTCTTGGGCAGTGTATGAGACAGAGGAAATGAAAGCCATTTTTACTCATCAACTGCACAAATGAAACCAGAAGCCCTGTAGAGCCTGGTTCTGGTATTTACTTCATCAAACTGGATGACATAAGTCCCAACTTTATTAGCTTTTGGATTATTAAGTTAGGCTAAAGTCAGCTGCTGGGAAAAAAGTTGAGCAGTTTTAACCAAAGATTAGACCAAAAAGTGCACCCAGGTTATTGAGTTAGAAGGAAGATGAGAAAAACCCTCATTATTCCTCAAAGATCAGTGATCACCCTTCACTGAACTGCCTCCATGGTAAAGGAATCATACTTGTATTCAGTTATGCTAGAAAGTGATTTTCATGTCGATGGGTTGTGCTAATGCCTTCAGTTTTCTTGAGATCTGAGTTCACTTAGAATAGTAATAGCCATATTCCTACTAACTAGTTAACTCAGGTTAATGCCATAATGCTAGCGTAGTTGAGCATAACTAGTTGGTCATAAAGTCACCACAGACAGGGAAAGATTATGCAGAATGACTCTGTTGGTCCAGTTTCACTTGTTGCCTTTAATATAATTTAATTGAATAAGTTTTAATGCCGAATTAAACTTGAAATAACAAAAACATTCATTAAATAATCCAGATATTTCTAGTATAAAAAATCAGGTTATAGGTTATTCTATTCAGCTCACTCTTCAGTATAACAGAGGACGTAAATCATTTAACCAAATTTTTTGGTTAAAAACCTATCTTAGCATTTTAGGTCAAACTCATTAGCTAAACATATTGTAATAAATCAAACCAGTGCTAAATTGGTTTAGGTTTCACCCAGATCTGGGTTATCAAAATAATTTATACTTGTCAAAGGAATGCTTTTTTTTTTTGTCTGTTTGTGTCTATAATTGAAAAAGGACACAGTGTCTTTATCCCAAATAATGTTTTTTTTGTGGGTTTTTTTAATAAAAATCTCTATAGCTTTTGTTAGACCTACAAAGAAGTTGTTTATTAAGGTGTTTGTTGCTGGTGACTGACAACAAACTTGAACTGTGAAAACCTATTAATCTGCTATTCTGCTTAACTATTTGTGTCAAGGCTGAATGTCTATGTCTGACCAGGCGATAATCCCAACATTCACAAACGTTACAGCAGACAGAATTAAGTGTTTTTGTTGAATTTGTCGGAAAACTGAAAGTCACCGGGATGTTTTCAAAGTACAAAGACTTGAATTTTTATTCTCATGACAGAAGCTCTTCACTTAATCCACTTACTTTAGTACCATCTCCACAGTAGTATTTTCGAAATGCCTACAAAAGTGACAGACTATTGACTTTTACTTTTCACCGGATAGGGCTTGAAATTAATCGAACAACTTAAAAGCGTGACCGATGGGGCAACGTGGTCGGCAGCCTGTTAAATGTCCACAGAAGGTCAGTCAGTGAGTCAGCTTGTAGCTTCCTTCCTCAGGGGGCTCTTTGTATGTGGGACATTGACTGCCTTTGGGTCGGGCTGGAAAAGCCTCTCACCCGCCAGATATTTCCACAGAGCTCTCAACTACCAAATGCACACGCACAATTAAACACAAAAATCCACTAAACTCTGTCTACGGTATCTCCGTCTCCGCGTGTGAGCTGGGGTGTGGGCCTCAGTGTCAGCCTGACCACACAGCTATGCAGGGGAGTGCGTCACCCTGTGGTAAATTAGAAGTTGTGGCATAAACAGATTCTTTTAGACTCTCATTACATGTGTACCAAATGATGGCTTAGCCCAAACAACGAGGACTCTGCCCAAACCCTCCTTTTTTGATTGGAGCTCTAGCCAGTAATTATTACTCTGAAAAAGTGGCTCAGTATGGCGAGTGGATAAAGATATTAGCAAGGTAATGTAAAATGACATTGTGCATGCAAGGCTTTTGGTACCAAGAATCTTGAGAACATTACTTTGTTTGCCCTTCAGCTGAAATTCTCTATCCCTGAACATTACAAACTACATTAATTATTATTCTCAAGATTTAATCTCAATTTCCTTCCTCATTTTCCACCGGATGCAGCTGTTTCATGTTGCTTGGAAATTAGGTGGGTAAAAATGCTGTACTTGATGTAATAACGTACAATAAGAAATTTTCAACATAACTGTTGTGAGGCATTCACCAGAATATCAAAATAAGCCATGTTTTAGAGATAGCAGGAGTAAGGGCGGAGGCTCAACTACAACAACTCTGATAAATAAAGTTTTGATAAATACGCAAACATTTCCGCAGGTTTGCCTCTCTCTACCAGACTCAACCATGTAATTTCAGTTCAGCCAAAACTGGGTGTCGCCTTTTCTCTGGTGAAATCATGCCACATGGAGAATTAGAGGGCATAGTGAGGAAATACCTAAATTGAAACTTGAAGTTTTTCAGTAACAGTTGGGTGGAAACACATGACTTTTGGCAAAAATTCTTGAACAAAAATGTGATGTGGTTTCTTCTCTTCAGTATCGGTTTACACCTTTGTAGATATGTAGTGTTGCACCTCCACACTTCACATGCTAAATTTATTACCAGATCAATTTAGCAATTTTTTGGGGAATGGGGCGGGTTCTGGTGCAAATCCATTTACCTGACCCTTAATGCATACAAAATGAAGGAGATGCTTATCGGCTTCCAAAGGCCACACTCTGCATCAACAACTGTGGAGTACAGAACATGGAGAGTATTCATTTTGTTCAGAGTTCTGGTGTCAGATCACCTCAAAAAGGACAAAGTACAGGATTAGGACTGTGAAATGAGCTCAGCAGATTCTGCACTTTCAATACCTACAAGCATTCATACAACATTAAATGTTGGCTTGCATATGCAATTTGGTAGTCATGCAGTTATGCAGAAGACAGTGAAGGGAGCTTAGAAGAACCTTGTAATCTTCCTAACCTCTGTAAAAAAAAAAATACTGTCTCAACTGCTCTCCCACAAATCTAAACTTTAAGCTAGTTTATTGTGTTATGACATTGCCCCATCTTTTGCAGTTATACGACTTCAGGATTGTGAGCATTCATAATCCTGGATCAGGCTTGTGAATGTGGCAAATTTTTATCATTCTTCCGGCACCACATTTATGAGATTAGACACTGCTGTTGGATGAGATGACCTGTCAAGTTGTTCAACACCAAACTTGCTCATGCATTTCTTTATGGACCCTGCATTGTACGCATTAGTGCTCAGCCATGTTGGAACAGTAAGTAGCCATCTTCAAACTGTTACTGATTTGGGAGATTGAATTTGTCCAAATTGCCCCAGTCTTCCACTAAAACTGAGGTGTTGAGTCCAAATACTGAAAACCAACTTCACATCCTAATTCTCTCTGGACCAAACATTACAATTTACACAGTCCAGTACTTTATGCCACTGCATCCAATCATTTGCATTTTACTTGGTGACGTAAGTTGCTTGGTCATGGAAACCAAAGCTATTGACACAGCTATTTAACTAATCTGAACATGGAATATCAGTAGCTATTGATTCTGTATAAAATTCTTTGTGCATTATATTCTTCATCTGCTGATGACCCCACTCTGAGATTTTACCCAGCCTAGCACTTCATGAATGAGATGCTGCCAAACTCAATCACTTCCACTTTCTTGTAATACCATTATCTGTTGTCTGTGGGATATTTAGCTGTGAGGAAAATTAATGAAGGGACTTATTGCACATGGGATATCTTACCACAGTACCATGTTGGAATGTACTGAGCTCCTGAAGGGACCTGCTTTTTATAAATGTTTGTATAACCAGCCTATAGTCAAATTCCGGACAACCAAAGAATGGACCTGGTCTTCATTTGTTCTTAAGTGGCAGGCAAAACAAGGTGCTGGGTTCATCATTTAGTGTTCGCAACAATCCACTGTGGGAAAACTGGCAGTGTTTTGCATATTAGTGAAAAGATAGAGCCCTCTGGGTTGATGCCATAGCCAAGTTCTTTCTGATGCTCTCAAAGTGCACTTCGGCTTAATTACATCTACTCCTATGTGAGAGACACAAGCATGTTTATGATGAATCTGTGACTGCTATGAAATAGCAGAAAACATGCTGCACTATAATATAATGAAAAGCGATTTAGGGTTCAGCATAATTTCAAGTCAAGCCCTTTAAAAATCACTTAATTGCAGTTTTTGCTGTTTTCCCTAATTCTCCACGGTGCTTCATACTTACATTTGGATTAATCAAGGCTGACTTGAGCAGTTGCCATGCTGAGGGAGGAATGCTCCTCTCGACTCCCTTCATTTTTGAGGATAATTGGTGCTGATTACCACCTCTTACTGTGTGTATTCACTGCTCGCTGATGAGGAAATTGGCTCACGAGCAAAGATGCTCAGAAGCATGCTTTTGTGAGCTCAAAATTCCAGGGCAAGACAACGACTTGTGCGTGCAGATACACAGCAATTCCCTCATTATCTGCAGCAGTTTATACCTGTAGAGAAGGAAGCGTGTTTATTTGAGCTGCTATGTCTCTTAGAGACATTCCACAGAGGCTTTCCCACACTGACGGTAGTGCTGGTAGCTGAGGGCGGAGGGTGAATGGGCTTAAGGCTGAAGACCTTTTGGGCTTTGTGTTGATAGTTGGACCATGAACTACTGAAACATACCATACCTCTGAGACAAGTTCAGGCACATTAGAGACCAACTGAGGTAAAAGGCATTTTCTCATACAGTTACAGGGCCTTGCAACTTTTACTCTATTTGTCATACTACATCTCCAGTTTTCTATTCTTTTTATTTATATTTTTGCAGCAGATTGACATGAGATAGCAAATAATAGTCAAAAGGATGGAAATGAACACATTTTCTTGCAAGTACAAATCTAAAAAGTGTGGCATACATTCACATTCAGCCTGCCTGAATCAATACTTCGTAGAATCACCTTTTGCTGCATTTAGGTACCCCAAAAAGTTTTGTGGAAAGTATTTTGACCAGCATCACTCATTTAGAAACTGAAATGTCATGTAAACCTACAAGGTTATGGCACCACCAACATATTTTGCTATTGGGATGTGCAGGGATAGTTTCCCACCACAAATAGTGATGATTTGAATGATTTTTGTTTGAGATGTTCAAAGCTTGGGATGTTTTATAACCTAGAATCGTAGAACCTGCTTTAAACCAAATATTGACCCAGAGTTTTTTGGTCTTTGTGATGTTGTTTGTTCTCCAGTAATGGTTACCAAACCTCTAAAATCCTCATGAATCAGTTTATTTCAAATTAAAATTTAACAACATGCTGGTGGAAAAAAAAGGAACTATATATATATATATATATATATATATATATATATATA
>CAEFZY010031254.1:0-20607 GCA_903066815.1 Brachyrhaphis roseni
TATATTTATATATATATTTATATATATATATATATATATATATATATATAACATAAAAATTAGGCTATATGGAATGTAGTTTATTGTAGGGAAGGTTATGATAATGCAAAAAGGAAAATAAAGGAAAATCTGTATTAATGGTGCCAATATCTGGATGTTCATTTGCAATATGCATCGTGAGCTACTATTGAAAAGTTAAAAGTCTTTTTAATATACCAGCTATCACTGATTGCTGGATGAAACAACATTCATCTCAACATAAACTAAATAAACCAAATAATCAAGACATAAATTAACTCCTCATGACAGTCAAAAATACCACTTTTTAGGAAATGCTGCACACCAAAGACTTCAGCGTTACTACAGCCTAAACATGCAAATATGCAAAAGATTTAGGGAAAGAAAAGCAGTACAGTGAAAAAGTGAGACATGGGTCGAAAATTGCTGAAGAAAAAACAGATTTGGGTCGCATTTGCCTGCTGTGTGAACGTAACCTAAGGCAGTGCTTTTCAAAGTGGGGGCCGCGGCCCCCTCGGGGTCCACCAGGACGTTTTAGTGGAGCATCAGAAAGTTGCAGGGAAGATGAGAGAAAAAAAATCACAAATAAAAGAATTTAATCTAATATTTTCTTTTTATTCATGAATTTTTAACAACCTTTGTTACATCTTTACCAAACAGAGCTCCTGTTGCTAAAAACAGAATATCAAGTTAAATGTACTGCAGCCGTCCCACTGGGCAATGTCAGCTCTGAGAGGAAGAGCAGCGAATTCTGGAGATCACATGAGGCTCCTTCACATTACTAAAATCTCATTATGATGTTTCTCTTCCACTGAGCCTCAGGGTATGTTTGTACTGCTGGAGAGAAGGCAATGAGCCTCACATTGACTTTCCACAGCTCATTTCCCAAAAAAAAAAAAAAAAAAAACTGTAGATAACAAAGCTCTGAAATGATCTGGCTTATGTGCGCCTGTGGTCTGCTGACAGACTGTTTTAGCAACAAAAAAAAAAAAAAGTTTTTTTTAAGGAAACAATTGGACTGTTCAGGCTTGGATTGTAATAGGAAAACACTGGTAAGGTCCCAAAACACCACATTAAAGTATGGGTAATAGGCTGGCTAAACAGCAGAACTCAGCGACTGATCACACAAAGCAGTGAAGCACAGAGGGAGAGAAATGGAGTCAAACATGTAAAGAGAGGGGAAGAAATAAAAGCCTGGACCTTTCTCTTTAGCTTTAAAAGAGAAAACCAAAAGCCATACCGAGTGGCAGTAACCAGCTTTAAAGAGCTCTTTGTTGTGTAATGTAACATTTCTGATCTTCCAATTTAATCTCCCATTTCTTTTCTGTCTCCACTAAACCAACTATCTTATCCTCTTTTATTTATTATGCTGGTTTCTTCCAGGACTTTCTGCCATTGTCAGCCAAGAGGATGCTGTTTGAGCAGCAAAACAAATACTAATTTCTGCTCCCACTTTAAAACCATCATCATCTGGCTGTTTAAACACAGCAAACATCTGGTGTGGACTAATTGGCTAAATACCGGAAACAGTTGTTGCTCTTATTGCTTACTGAGCGAATATGAATCTGGTCGTAATTCTCTAGGTTTTTTCGGGTTTCATTTTCTGCTCATGTTTGTTTAACCGTCTTTTCTAACGTGGTAATCAGAGAACAGTAGTGAATGTTACACCACACCATCTAAAACTGAATCATCTGAAGTTTTTTTATTCACATTTGGAGAAGCACGACTTTGTTTTTTGAAAACTCATTCATCTACAAATATGCATATTCCATACACTAATAGAGGTGGATCTCAGAAACTTAGAATGTTGTTGAAATGAATCATTTCATTAAAAAGGAAATGATTCATTACACACATAGTAGCATATTTCAAGTATTTATATTGCTATTATATTAGCTAATTATGGATTCCAGGCAGTGATAATCAAGAATAAAAAAAATAGCAAAAACCATTCTCAGATATGAGAGGCTAAATTTGAGGCTTTTATCAGCTGAAAACCATATCACTGTGCAGAATGAATATACATAAATATGAGTATCTTTTTTGTACTAAATTACAAAAATAAATAAACTTTTTGGTGATATTCAAACTTATTAACTTCGACCTAAAAAAGAGAGTGCAAAAAAATTGTGTAAATAAGTCACAAGTAATCAAATTAAGTTTATCCAAGTTAATTTTTTAATTTTAAACGCAAAACGTAAATTTGATGAACTTTTTTTTTTTTTGTTACTCGTGGCCAGTTAATGTATTTTTTTTAAGTTAGAGCTGCATTTTTATTTTTTTTTTTTCAGTTTATGTAAGCCGACAGGAAACACAACCTGTAGTTGTGGCTTGCATAAATATGAGCTGTGCTCGTTGCATTTACCAAAGAAAAAAATAGACACCTTTTGTCATAGTTACAAAAAACATGTCACTATGAGATTATGAGATAAGGTGTCTATTATTTTTTCTTTGCTGAATGCAATGTGCTACTGAGACTACGGTTGGTGAAAAGAAGAAAAAGAAGAAGAAAATAAAGCCTTTATTTTGCCCTCACTGTGATGAGAACAGATGATGCCATGCAAACAGAAGCACCATCTGTGCAGGAGAAGCAGCACCCGTCATATTGGAGCAAACAGCTGCCACCAGCTGAGAGTGGCTTATAAAAATTGAAACAATGCAGGGGGCCAAACATTAAAAAACCCTCCCATCTACCGTCTATCTACATACAAACATGGGTTTGTGGGGGGTCCACATACCAAGAAAGTGGTTAATTATTCACCTTATCTCTCTGCAATCCATTACGCTGCATGTATTATACATCCTAATGCCAGCAACATGCCTGCACAGCCCCTCTCACCCGCATCGCCTCATCCAGAACCAGCGCTGTGCTACAGACACGCTGCAGCGAGGGTGAGGGTGAATCCACTGGCATATAAACAGCCTGGAGCCACTCCTCCAGCAAGCCAAACATGCACATCCATCTCCACCACTATGCCGTTCTGTCATCAGTCAATGTGGCAAAACGTGATGTATGCCTGCCGCTGGTTCCAGCTCAGCGGTTACGCTGAAAGCGGCTCTTATTTACACCAGCCCTCCTCGACAACACGTGTTCTTCATCGTAGGGGCCTTGTGACAGTTTTCACACCTCAGGATTTTGTCAAATAGTCGGGTAGTGAGACATTTTAATGTATTATAGGTATTTCTATTATCTTTCCGATGATCAAAGTCTGAAAAAGTGTCATTTTGTATTGAGTCTCACTTAGTCAATACCATTAGAAAAAAATGCATGTAATCACTGATTCTGGTCTTTTTTGGGTAATATCTCTGCCAGCTGGATCAGACTATAGAAAAGGTTCACAAGGGCAGCAGTCCAGGGCCCGGATTTTTGGGGGCCGGCCCAAAGATTTTATTTTATTTTGAAAGTATATTTCACAAATATTTTTCTTCGTATAAAACTACTAAGTGCAAATTAGGTGCATTTTATTAATATTTCTGGGATTTGTACTAAATAAGCAATATTTAAATATTTGAAAATTATAATGTTGTAGTAGATTTCTTTGGGAACAACATGGAGTTATTGGCTACCTATTCCTATATGCTGATGTAGAGGACTGCCTGTAATCTGCATCAGTAAAATCATTTTTCTTTAGTGCATAAGGCACCAAAACTCAAAACTGGCTCCGGCCCAGGGGCCCACATTGTTTTAAGTCCGGCCCTGTCTGCCAGCTTTGCACATCCAGAGTCGGAAATGTTATTCTTTCGGATTTAGAAAATAGCTCAGTCAGATCAGATGGTAATCATCTGTGACCATCAATTCTCAAATCCTGCTAAAGATTCAGAATTTTATGTTGATCTGGTCTTTGACTAGGCCATTCTAAGACATGAAATACTTTGTTCAAAAACATTCATTGCAGCCCGGAGGAACATCTTGTATCTGGCTGTGATCTTCATCACACCAAATCTGACCCTGTCAGACAAAAGTATACCGACAGCATGATGCTGCCACCACCAGATTTTACCACAGAGACGGTGTGTTCAGGATTATATAGGTTGGTTTTACTCCAGATACTGAGTAGTGTTTTTATACATTTTACTCTTTTAATTAGGCTAAGTTTTATTATTTTTAATCATCTTTTATTTTCTTATTTTTTGCAAATTGGTGCTATTAAAATAAACTGAATAGAAAAGACCCTCCCACTTCACTACGATGCCTCATTTTGCTTTATGCTGTCAGATAAAATGCCAATGAAATGCATTTTGTTTGCTTTTGTAATATGATCAAATGAAAAAACAGTTCATGCCCATATTTGCTGTGTGTATGGCAAAAATAATGAATTCAGGTGTTAATTTATTAAGACATCACAACCTTTAACTTGATATTTTGTTAGTTTCTTAAGTAGGGAGGGCACACACTCCAGAGAAGCACCTTTCAGAGAATATTGTGTCAGAAAAACACCTTCTTGATGAAATCAAAGCATGTTGATTATTAAAATATTTCAGCAGCACATCTTAAAACTCTTCAAAAGCCTCCATCCTATCCAGCCTTTTATGGCTTCACATTTTACGTGAGCAGAATGATGGCTTTCCTCTTTCAGCTGGTGCTCTCAAAGTGAGCAAAGTGGTGTGAAGCAAAAAAAAAAAAAGTTAAAAAGTTACAGCAAAATGTGTTTTTTAAGCTTCTGCTCAATAAATTGGACCTGTCTGATTCGTAGCATCATGTACAGGACATCTTGAACAAAAGTGACTGAGCATGAATAAAAAAAGATCCAATATTATCACAAAATGATCTGACTCAAAGTGCCTCAAAGTCTTTATATCCCCTGAAAAAAAAAAATCTGAAAGGTGTGCCGTGAATTTGAATTCAACCTCCATTTACATTGGTACTTCGGACGTCATATAATTTGTGCAAAGCCATTAGAATTGATTTGAAGGTAGAGAAAACTGAGTACAGGATGTTTCTGGTAGAAAGCCTGTTAAATCCTGCAGAAGAGCCAGGCTTCTAGCAGAACAACAAGGTGCAGCATGTTACTGTAAAAGTATTTCAAGTGGGAATACAAGCATAAAAACTAGCATGATTACTCCTCAGGTCGTATTTTTTTCATATTTCTCATTTGAGAATTGAATTTCAAAGCGACAGCCATTTTTCAAGATTGCCACATTTAGAGCCTTTTAAAACAATTATTGACATAAAAGAGTGCCCATTTTCATAATTTGGATGAATTTTATGCCACATATGTTTTTGACTGTGGTCATTCTATTCATACAGCTTTAAATGAATAATATGTAACAAAAGCAGAAACTGAGAGCTTTCCTCTTTGCAAGTCTCACACCAGTCACCAGCTGGAAGGAGATAATATGTGTGACACAGAAATAGACAACTTAACGGTTAGCATTAGCTTCTGCTAATATTTTGGCGTGCTTAGCAGTTTAGCATTAGCGGAGCTCATTTTTTATGTTTACTGACTTAGCGTTACTGACTTCTGCACATTTTATGTGTTTAGGGATTTAGCATTAGTTTCTGATCATTTTTTTATGTGTTTAGCTGTTTAGCATGGATTAGATTTTTATTTAGCCCATTAGTGGTTAGTAAAACTAATTTAGCATAAGCTTGCTTTTTGGGGGGAAAAAAAGCACAAAACGGTAGCCACTGAAAAATTCAAGATGGTTGCCGTGGTCATCAAAGAAAATATATTTTGTGTTAAATTTGCCAATATTTGCCCCAGATGAATACTTTTGGTGTAGAATCATACATTATTCAACCCACAGAAGTTATATTTACTGATACTTTTATAATTTTCCAAGATGGCCACCATGGTTGTCATGGAAAAATAACTTTGCACTGACATCACCTATTAGATGAATGTGTTTGGTGTCAGATCATAGCTTACATATTTTGAACCATATAAATCGTATGTATTTTGTTGATCTTTTGCTCCCATTTTCTGGTGGACATTTTTCAAAATGGCCACAATGGTTGTGATGGAGAACATATGTTTGAAATAGAATCCTAGAAATAAGTTAGGTTTCAATATCCGCACGTGAAAGGTTTAGCTAAAATATTCAATTATCTAAGCACACAACCAGAGCTACATTGTAGTAGTGTAGAGAAAGAAAATGTAAAACAAAGAATCCCTGAAGCTTTCTGTTTTGCGGACACTGACCTCCATGCTGGTGAGATTACAGCGATGAGTCCCGGCAAACCAGCCGCTGCTGGAACACTGGTCAATATCCACATCCTGAAGGTTCACATCCACACGAATAACACCCCTGTTGATGAAAAAAAATAAATAAAACAGAACAGGAAGAGATAAGGCATGAGAGGAAAAGGAGCAGGGAAAGAAAATGGAAATCACTGCATGGAAATCAGTGGGGAGTTGGATTAAAGGACATATAAAAATGAAAATGAGATTAATGTTGTAAGAGTAAAAAAATAAAATAAAAGACGAGACGGGAAATAATTGAGGGCCATGAGAGGGTAGACGGGGAAAAGGACCCAAGTGATCCATGGGAGACAAAGAAGAGCCGACAAAATTGCATTAGATTAGATAAATCGCAAGAGGCCAGAGGAGAACGCAGAGACTCAGGAGGCTGGAATGAAAGACAAGGAAATTAACAGGAAGAGCCGTTCTCAGAGGAAGTCAGGTCAAATCTGTTGGAGGCAGCAATAATTGAAAGAAGTGGATCGAAATGGGAAAGAAATGCAGAGCGATGGAGATGAAGATGATGAAGAGCAGAGATAAACATTCGAGAATAACAATCGGAGTCAGATTAAATTAGATTTTCAGCTAGGTAATCTTCTGATGTAGCTAACAATGACTAAGTGTAATCACTTAGAAAATTCAGCTTCGACAAGTTTGAAATGATTTAGAAACGTCTTTGCTGTGAATGCTTTGTGTGTTTTTGCTAACAATATTATGTTTTTTAAGGGAACGGTGTCTATCGGGGGTTAAGCTACTACTTTGATGAGCACGCTTTGTTAATTAAAGCAAAATGTCTAATTGTGCAAACTGATCATTCCTACACATTTCCTCCTTGTATTTTTCTCTGCAAAACATCAACGTGAGCTTTTTAAAGACGCACATCTTTAGTGAAATTTTGGGCTTTGATTTATTCGACCCATTTCTTTTCCAAGGTACAGTGATTGTGTAACACACAACCTGAAGGATTTTGCAGAGAAAAGAGAATTGGGTGTGGGCCAGTTTTAATTTATTGTGGGTTTTTCTGATCCACACAGAGTCAAAATGATCTATAGTGGCTAAAATATATGGAAATATAACCCGAGATGTAAACACGGTGCACAAAAATACGTTTTTTTTTCACAATATTAGGCATTTACTTTCTGCTTTAGGCCAAATAGAGTTACTAAATGCTTTGATAAATCATTTTAAATAAATTTGCTCAATTTAGGGCTACCTTTTAAATTACATAACATAGGTCAAATGTTTTGGGTATGATCCTACAAGCAACAATTTGCTTACATTCCAACATAAGCTACTCAGATCAGAGTTTTGTGTTTTCTACTCAAAAGCATTGCCTTGAAAACCAAACTGAAAATGAATTGAATTGAATTAGCACAATTTCAGATTTAATTGTGCAGTATCATGCATGTTCCACTCACATAATGCAGTTTTATAGCACAATCAAGTAACTATGTTACCTTCAATTGTTATAAAAATGCTGTGTGTCAAAGATAACTTAAAAGGCATTTGACTTTGCAGTTTGACACTTTGAAATTGGACTCCGTCTCTTTAAGAAGTGCCTGTTTTTTTCCGACACTCCGCCTTCAGCACGTTATCACAACAATGCTCCTCCATGATGTCATTTACAACTGTTCGTAGGAGTGTTGGACTGAGAATTTGTTTCTATGATTAGCTCAGCAGGCCTGCTTATTGCTGCTGTCGCTAGTCTGGAGGACCTGAAATAGCGTTCAGGCGCCCTCCAATGGTTGCCATGGGAGATTGAAGGATTTCTCAAAGATGCATGAAAGAATCAAAGCAACACTCTTTGCATGCTTCTGATGAGGGAATAACACTATAGTGTGAAATAAAGCTCAAAAAGTTGATTTTACACAATTCCTCACATATAAAGTCTCTGTTAGTCCTGTTTCCTAGATCTCAGGACAATGTAACAAGTATTTCTGGACACAGAGGCTGAAAACCTTTGCAACAGAGAGTCTTAACGTGAAATGCTTGGGCTTGAACTCTCCCGAAAAGCCTGAACGATACACCTCGGCCTGCTTATATAACCGATTGAGTTTAGTTCAGTTTAACGTTTCCCGTCTAACCTGCTGGGTTTGGAGCCGAGCCCGGTTTCTATATCCGTCCGTGACTGTCTGTCTCTCTCTCCCTGTCTCTCTCTTTCTTCACACACAAACATTTATTCAGGAGGCTAAATCTTCTGTGATTACACTCTGCTGTCTCCTTCTCCATCACAAAGAAAGGCTGCACAATCACACACACTCTCGCTATCCTTTACTGTGATGTGGAGCCTGACACCTGTTATCTCCATCTGCTTGCTGGGAAGAGGAACAAACAACCGTGGCAAGACGTGATAGTCGCTATCTTTCATCTAGAAAGAGAAAAAAACGTGTTGATATCGGAGGTAAAATACTGCACAAGTTTCAGGAATAGGGCCGTACGAGTTTCTGCAGAACATGTTAGGTCTTCCATTGGTTTGCTCTTTATTATTTCGCTGGTCGTCCAACTTCACCAAGTCTGTCAGAGACACATTTGCTGTATTTAACTCAAAGGTCTGAGCTACGTTTTGCTTCTGAAAGAGCCGAGATTGCTGTTTGTTGCACCTTTGCAGTCAGCTCCGGCACTTGGCAGAGAGCCTGAAGGAAGCAATCATTTCAACCTTCAACAGCGCTCCTGAATGTTGAGTAATCTGTGTTTAGCAGCGCCTCGAGGCACTCTCCCTTCCTCACGGAAATGCCTCCACATTTCGCAACAAACCCAAACGTCTCCGTTTGAATTTTGATCGGCTTTACGGAGCCTTAAGGTCTGTCCGTGTGAAGCCGACTCAGAGGGAGGCTGATTCGGGGTGGAGAAGACGTGGTGGAATTAGGCAACGGCTCGTGATGTTCCATCCGAACCCGACTTAGCTTCTATTTTTAGGAGCTTCATCTCAAGACCAGGGATTGGCATGGAGGAAGCTGCAGAGACCAGTGGATTACAGAAAGTCAAGAGAGGATGGGAGTGTGACACTTCTGGCAACTTCTTTGCACTGAATTCAATTTGTCTTGGTGTGCTTTTTCCCCGCTTGGCTACTGACCTTACAGCTTATCCTAAGAGCTCTTAAACACATGAATCTTTCTGTGTTGAATTTTGCAAAGGAAACACAGCCCAATAATTCACCTCACTTCTGTGTTTTATTTTTTTGTTTTGCCAATGTTCGCTTGCCTTAAAAGGTTACATCGTAATCTTTTCAGTTTGAAGGGTGTTTTCACGCCTGACAGACTCGGTTCGATTTGGGACCAAAATTGCAACATTTGTTATTTTTTCAGCTGGTGCGGTTTGCTTTCACACTACACTCTCAAACAAACCGAACCAATTGAAAAACCTATAAACCCCCCTCACCTGTGGGGGCACTGCACCAAAAATCACTGGAATAGAAATTATTTCAGTAATTTTAACTGACCTAAAACAAGAGAAGTTTGATCTAATATATTGTTAGTGAAACAAAAAAGATTTATGAGTCTTTTCATCTGGTGTATGTAAACTTCTGGTTTCAACTGTATGTTCATAAGGACATCTTAAAACAACAAATAATGTGCTGTTTAAAGAGGACCCAAACGCAGAGCGGCAGAACCATTGAGCAGATGATGATGATTTAATGAAAGAAAAATGACGAACAAAAGAACTTAAAAAATCACAGGGAACACAAGGAGCCAGAGTCAGACAAAAACAAGAATCCAGAATAAAAGGCCAGCAGGATAATCCAGGAAAGTAACGAGGTTCAACAGGAGGAATCGATGAGGAGGAATGAGAGAGGTGATTAAATACTGGGAGTGTGAATGCTGGAACAATAGACCAGACTAATTCACGAACAAGTTGCAGGTGTGAGGAGAGAGAGAGGGACAGAAAGAAAATGGCACAACAGGGGAACTAGGAAAATGAATCTAACATAAAAGACTAACAGAACTCAGTAAACATAACTAAACCAAAAGCTAAAAAGAATAACTAGTCACAAGAAGTAGACATAAACTAGAATCATTAAGAAAGGACTGAACTAAAGTAAAAACAGAAATACGACTGATCTACTGAAAATCACAAACTACTGGACACAGAAACAAACAAACTCTAAAATAACTCAAAAAATCCCAGATCCTGACAATCTCCTCTATGTTCCAGTGCTCCAAAATGCTGCACAAAGGTTAGTGTTTAACTTTTATCCTCACATTTCATTATTTCACCTAATGGAAAAAAGAAACCCTTTTCCATCAAAATCCCCCCATTAAAAATGCAGCGTCTTACTGCATTACTGCTCTATATAGCTGCACTCTCTCTATACTGACCTGGAACTACACAAATTAGACTTAATGCCTGACTTTTCTGCTTCTAAATGCCAGCTTGTGTAATGCCAAAATCATTTAAACCCACCCAGCCCTTTCTTGGCAGAGGCAAAACAAGTCGATTGATTTAATAATGAATTTGTTCGCTTCATGTACTTAATCACCTTGTTTTTCCAAATGTCTTCGGGACAAAATAAAGCAAGCAGGTTGTTCACATCTCCCAGGGTAATAAACACCCTCGCTGCAGTCCCTCGGTTGTTTTATTTGTGCGACGTCCCAGACAGGCTGCTCATAATTTGCGGGGACGAGCCAGAGACATCAGAGTGAGGCACATCTGCTGCAGCCAGTTTGAAACCACATGTGACTGACTTCACTAGGGGTCCTGTTGGGACTGTGGTCATTTAATTTTTGTTAAAAATATATATTTTTTAAATAGTTGTTTAAACTGTGACTATGTTGTGACAGCATGGGAGGAAAAAATCTGCGAAAAAAATTTTGCTTCTCTGCCCTCTTTTTATTAAAGGACTTTAATGAAATTACTTTTCCTTCTCTTTTCAGAAAAGAGAAGGACTTTCTTTTCATTAAGAAAAGAATCTACTTTCTTTAATGATTCCCAGCGCTTCCAGTGCTAACTTGAAACAACCAATCAGAGTCACAAGGCGGGGCATAGAGCTGTCAATCACAAGCTCGTATGAAGCTGCTAATCACCCTCGCCCTGCCATCTCTCTGCCCCCTACTCTCTGTTACCACTACAGCTTTTCAAACCTGTTGTGAATGCTAAGGCTAGTTAGCATAGCTACTGATGACTGAGTACATGAGAATGATTGCCAGTATTAAGAACCTCCTCCTGGCTCTGATTGGTTGTTTCTGTAACAACATGGCGACAAAAAAAAAACATGTTACATACTGCAACTTTAATAAAATGTTCATATCCGTGGAGCTTTTTTACCTTTTGGTTTTGTAGGGAATTTTCTGGGCAACACAAAATGCTGCATAATTATAAACTAGAATCAAAATGAAAAATACTATTTTCAGGTTATTTTACAGTTAAATATGTGATGTGTTTTTGTATTCAATCCCCTAAGTCAGTAATTAGTCGAACCATGATTCACTGAAATTACAACAGCTCCAGGGTATGCACGAACTCCTGCCTGGATCAATGGAAACAACCCCTTTCCATTGGGTTGTTTCCATTGGAAAGGAACCAATGGAAACAACCAATTAAGAGCCAAAATAACTTTTACATTATCTGAATGTCCCTAATCAAGCATGTTACTCACCTACTCTGTATAACACAGCACTGGGACGCACTATATGGAGATAAAGTAAGACGATGCTTGCAGCTTGATAATTCAGATAATGTTCTGCTGAGAAACCCGAGGCTCTGCTTTTTAGATGGATGTTAACAATGTCAAGTATCTCTTAACTTTTACAGAGACTGTATTCCCTGATGGCAGGGAGCCCCGTCAGCAGAATAAAACTCTCTTGTTGAGGAAGGAGTGGAGATCAACTCGTTCAATTTGATCTTTTATTATGCCAGGGTTTAACCCAAGTAAGCATTTTTAGGATCTGCTAAATGGATGGACGGACGGACAGATCTACCGTTGCCTAGATGTGAAACAGAACATCTTGGTTCGAATGCCTTCCCCAAAATAAAGACTAGTTTGTGTGTATGAGAGTTAATTAGGTTTAATGTTGATTTTAAAAGATTTGCGAACATCTCAGCGGCGTGTGATGTTGCGACAGAGCGGATGTTAGATGTTGGTTCTCGATGTGTTAGGTACGATCCATTGGTGTTTATTGTTTATTATTTTTTTCATTATGGGAGATCTTAGTGTATCCCAGGTGTCAGTTCCGTTAGTCTGATTGTTTGTGTTTTGGATTTGTTTGTTTATATTAGTAGTTATTTCTGTTTACTGGTTCATTAGATCAGGTTTCATTTCACCTTTGCATCCTGCTGGATTGACTTGTTTTTACATCTCAGTCTTCCAGTGTGCTCCCCTTCCCAGGTCTTAATCACTTCCTCATTTGCCTTTACCTTTCTCCAGCTGCATCCAGCAACTTGTCACTCACTCGTCTGGTTATTTCCACTCTCTAATCAGTATGTTTAAGCACTAAAGTTACATTAGCGGCATTTCCATTAAAAAGGTGCACAAATCTTTGTCGATATTCTGCTAATGTCAAAAATTAAAACAATTTGGCAATTTCTGTGTTTCCATAAAAAAAAGAGAAATTAAAATCACACATGAGCAAGTTTGTTTATGCAATATTTCATCAAAAATCATGGCAGCGATAGATGTAAACACTTACATGAAATATGTTCATATTTCAGCCATCAGAGGAAACGTTGGCGTCTTATTCAGGCGTTGAAGTGACAAGCGCCTTATTCTTTGGAGCGGCTATGTATGCAAGTGTAGTCTATGATTTTACAGAAGAGCTATGGATTCAACACGTTCAAATGACACACAACTTTTTGTGAGAACTCTGCTGGAGCCAGCTGCACATTGTCCAAAAAAACCCGAAATCAAACCATCATTCGCCTATTACTTTCTGTTGTCTTCTTTGTCGTTTTCACCAGTAGTAACATCCAGCTGTTGATCAGGTGACTTATGAAAAAAGTGTTTTCAAAAGAGTTTTGCTAAATATATTTATTTCAATACGGCTGAAAAGCCATCTCATTCTAGCGCAACAACTTTTTATAAAAAAAACTTGAGCTTTTTTTTTTTCGGAATTGGCATGTTTCCATTAAGCTAATTTATTTTTATAATTTCAGCTCATGCAATTTTGTGGTTAGTGGAAAAAAAGTTCTTCTGTTTTCCACTGGCTCCCTCAATTGAACTCCAGTTGGCTCCGTGACATCCTGTTTCTCCACATTCGCTACCATTTTGTGTGTTTTTTTTTTTTCAATTATAAAATCTATGACCATTCTGTCTTCTTGTCTGCATTTTGATTTTGATTTGGCTCGACTCCTGACATTTGCCACATTTCTTCCTCTCTTCTAAGGAGGCAGCCACATAAAAATTTAGGTCGATATCGATATGTGATTTTTATATTGTTCTTATGGCCGATAACTAATATTTACCAATATTGTATATATTTCACTACCTTCTTTGACAACTTGTGGAAAAAACTACCACACTGCCGTCTTCACCATTGCTTTTCTGCTTCACTTAAACTACCCACAATCCTGTGCTGCATCACTATAGTTTTCACTTTCACTGTTTACAACAAGGTGGTAAAAGATATCGGTTGTTAATATTGGCCCAAATTTATCTTCTCTTTGACTGTTTTCTGTCTGAAACACAGAAAAAAGGCCACTTATGCCACAATAATCTTTGTGGCATAAGATGCTTTTCAAAGTATGCTTATCAAATGCTTACCAAATTATTTGGCTGAGATTATTTTGTAATTAATCACAAATTATTATACTGACAGACAAGTGAAGGATACACCTCTGCTCACTGATGCAGCAGACAGTGGCTCTGAATTGCTGATATTTCATCGTTTATTCATGATTGTATCGATTGTTTCAAGACGCTCTTAGACTGGAGGTTTGAAATACGAGCAGGTTGTGTGTAAGTGCTGCCCTCCCTCTTCTGCTCCTCCTCCCCTTCGTCCACAACCAGCTAAGCTTAACGCCTTCATAAAGACACGCTGTATAAATCCTCTAGTGGTCATTAAATTATAGGCAGCACAGCTGTGCTTTGACAGGTAGGCTTGTTAAATGAAGAAGGTCTACTGGCGTCTGTGAAGATGTCTTTACTCCCATCTGTTAACAGGGCTAAAAACCTGTAGGGTCGTGTCTGCATCGACTGTCATTATTTATTGTCAAATATGCAATGAGTTACACGTTCAGAGTCCCTGGGCTCATTCTATCATGTTACTATCCGGAAATAATCTTGGAGAAGTGGCTCAGGTGGGAGAATCTGTCAACAGGATAACTATGCAGCGAAATTGAGGCCATAAAATTAGTTTAAAGGGGCAGCATTGTGTGTTTTCCAGCCACATAGTGGCATTTTATAGCACAATCAAGTAACTATGTTACATTTAGTTGTTATAAAAAAATTCTGCATGTATCAAATATGACTTAAACAAAATTTGACATCGTATTTAATGCCTTTAAATTGAGCCTCTGTCTCTTTAAGAAACTTCTGGCCTTTCAACACTACACCTTTAGGAAGTCATCACTACATTTCTCCTCTATTAACCCTTTAACAATGTTTTTACCAGTGTTGCACTGAAAAGTAGCTCATATAATGGGCTCAGCAGATTCGCAATTCCACCAGGTGTTTGCTAATTGCTGCTGGCTAGTCTGAAGGAGCTGAGTGGGGGAGTCGCGGAGGAGGGTTGCCCTGTGAGGCAGAGGATCGGAAGCTCTGAGGATGAGGATGAGGATCATATTTCTACCGCTGAATGGTTGCCATGGGAGATTCAAGGATTTCTCAAACAAGCATGAAAGAATCAAGGCAACACTCCATATACGATTTTGATGAGGTAATAACATTCTAATATAATATACATTTTAAAAAATCGATTTAAAAAAATTGCGCTAAAAAAATATTTAAAACTGTAAAAAATTTGAAGCTAAATGAAATTTTGAACCTTAGGAGGCACAAGATTTACCTGAAAAAGTACAAAAAATTAAATAAAATAAAAACCTTTTCTGATTCAAAGTTGTTTTTTTTCTTATATTTTCTCTTTTAAACGACATTTCCAATTCCCACGGCTCCTTAATGCAACATCTGGAAGTGGTCTGTCCAGCCCCTGTGGTGTGTGCTGATTCCACACCACACCGCGCCACACTTTTCAGGTTGTTTGGTGTTAAAGCTTTTGAAAACAATATCTAATTTTCTTCCTACTTTGCAATTTCTTAAACTGCTTTGCGTTGGTTTCTCACAACAACAACAAAAAAAGACTCCTAATAAAATATAATTAGTGTGTGCTTAAAGCGCCGGGAAGTTAACAAGTCCTAGTGGTGTGAATACTTTTGCGACATATTACATTTGGCAGTGTGATCACTAAGTGTCGCACGTCTTCCCTGGTATAGAATAATAGTAGCAGTAATAATAAAACAAGATTTTTGCATTTTCCTCTCACCTGAATTCTGGCGCCGAGTTGCTTTTCAGTCCATAAAACCCCGCCGACAAGGTGAGCAGCCAGTACGGAACGAAAGCCCCGTGCTCACACTCCAGGTACGGTGCGGACCATTTGATCTGGCTCTTGTTCAGAAGGTAAGTCCCGCCGCCGGAGCCCGAGCCCTCGGGGACGCCCCGGTGCGCCTGCGGTCTCCTCCCGTCCCTGAAGTCGTGGAACCAGTCGGACTCCGGGCTCCTGTTCTTCAGGCGGCGGTGCGCGGACCCGGAGAGGTCCTGCAGCACCACCTCGTTCCCGGTCCTGGTCGCCTGGAGGAAAACGTGCGGGCCGGGGGTCGCCGGCGCGTCGGCGTGCAGGGTCACCACCGCCCGGTGGATCTTCGGGTCCCCCTCCAGGATGCTCTGAACCAGCGCGTGGTACCAGCCCGTGTCCCCGCGGAAGGCTCGCTCGCGGGACCTGTTGGTTTGCAGGATCATGTTGAGGAAGTTGGTCGTGTGCGCCACCGTGTCCAGCACGCTGTGCAGGGAGTAGTGGGAGGCGACGTGGAGGCCGCCGCGCAGGCTGCTCAGCTCATACCTCCGAGAGCAGTTGACCTGCCTCAGCGCCGAGGAGTCTCCCGTGTGCAGGAAAGCCGTCACCACCCGGGGGAGATCCTCCTCGATTTTGTGCGCGACCACCGCGCGCTCCGTCGGCTGGAGCGGGTGCGGAGTGGGACGGCGGGGCGGCTCCCTGTTGACGCTCTGCGTGCTGAACGCCGCCGGCGGGTGCTTCTCGTCCCTGTCGTTGTCCGACCACTCCACGTAGCCGTAGTTCGATCCCAGAGCGAGCCCGGTGTGCAGAAGCAGCGCGAAGAGGACGAGAGCCATGGTGGTTCCTCACAGGCGCAGAGGGGACACCGCGGGCACCTGGCAAGCTGCGCTCATCGCCAAATCCTCTCTCTCTCTCTGCCTCTCTCTTTTTCTCTCGGTGTCTCTCAGTGCTGCTTTTAGAGACTCTTTGTCAAACACAAACCAAAGAAGGTCCTGAATTTTACGGCCATTACGTCGCCAATTACAGGAATCCCCATCACCGCCACTTCTAACCGGGGGGCTTCAAAGGAAAGCGTAGACTTTGATAAAGCGGCTGTCGAAGAAAATGAGAAGAAGAAGAAGAAAAAAATCCTCGGAACTCCGTTAAATCTACGTGCTCTTCTCCCCGGGAGCGGTGTGGTGCTGCCGCCGCTCCTGCTCTGGACAAAACAACCGTGGAAGAGAGGAGCAGCGCCGAAATGTTCCCGAACTTCAGTCCCCTCCCCGTAAAAACAACCCCGCCAGGCGATGCTAAGTGTCGCCCACGGTGTGTGTATATGCGCGCGCGCGCCGTGTCGTGTGTGGTTGTTTCTCAGCGCGCGTCTGCAGGGGAGGTGGGCGGGGCGTGGGAACATACTGGGAGGTGTCCGGTGCTGAGAGTGGACAGGAGGAGGCTGTTGCTGGTGGAGAACCGGAGGCAACTAGAGACAGGAATTCATTTTCAAACTGAATGAAGTGAAGTGAGATGCTCAAGACTGTTTTTTTTTTGTTTGTTTGTTTTTTTTTATTATTATTATTATTATGTCGAAACAAAAGTAGCTCACCAGCAACACCCAGGTGAAAAGAAATATAAATACTTTAACGACTTATTTCGCACTTTAAAAAATACAATTCAATTTAAAGGGTATTTCATTTACTTCTGTGTGCTAAAATGGAACAATTTGATGTCTTGTGCTTGTTTTCCGCTAGAATAATACAGTTTGGTGTTATTTTAAGTGAGCAGCAGTACTATTAGTGTCGCAACTATTCAGTTTCTCTTGAATTCTTGGAAAATTATTGCACAAGGTAGTTAGTTGTCCATGATGACCGATCCAACATGCTGCCACTATGAAAATACTGATTCTCGAGAATAATCATGAATAAAACAAAAAATGAAACCAAATGCAGCTCATATTTCAGCCTTGCTGTTCTCAACTGGATGCCACGAACACAACAAATGAGAGAAACTGCAGACTACTTAATCGACAGCTTCAGTTCAGTCCTGAACAACACATCCGGGCAAGATTTGTTACCAAGACGGATCTTTTGGAAAATACTCTTACAAACTAATATGTTTGATCAAACATTTTCATGAAAAGAAAACAAAAGAAATATTTTTTTCTTTGAGATGTAATGTAACCTCCGGCCTACTTTACAGCGACTTTTCAAGTCTTGCTCAACTAGAGTTAGGTCAAGACTTTGACTAAACCATTTCACACCATCTGCTGAAGAAAGAAAACAACTTTAAAAAATAGTTAAATTGTTACAAGTGATCAATCAATCCCAGTAAATATATTAAGTTTATGAAGTTGTCATGTTAAACCGGACGGACAGAAACAAACTTAATTTGATTAAATGTAAGAATTTAACTCATTTTTATAAGTTAGAGCTCCATTCTCTTTCAATAAAACTATTGTAACTGTATCTCTAGGTAAGTGATTTGGACCACTGTAAATCTATGCCCCAGTCTCAAGTGTTTTGTAACTTCGAACAGTTTCCCCTCCAAGTTTCCTCTGTATTCTGCTTCCAATTACTCTGTTCATCTGCCTCCCTGCTAAAGAAAAGTTTCCCCTTGAGCTCGGTGGTGCCAACACGACGCCAACACAACGGGCCAGGTTTGTTTTCTGCCTCACACGGGGATGTGCATTCAGCTCTCATCAAAGCACCTGATATTCCACATGGTCGTCAAGCAGAGCTCTGCGAGAGCTCCAGCATCTGTGATGTTGTTTTTATGACCTAACCCTGCTTCAGACCTCTCCCCTGTCTGCTGTGTTCCTCTGTCTTTTGGATGCAATTTGTTCACTATTGTCCTCCAGCAAACCTCTGAGGCCTTCACAGAACAGCAGATTTTTTTTTTCTTCCTGCGATTAAATTACTCAAATGAGACTTCTGGTTTCTTTCTGGCATTTTTGTTTTTTTATCTTTTGCGCCTTAAGCAGTTATTGTGAATCTGTTTTATAGTAACTTGAAGATACAGGGTGTGTTATTATAGATGGTCTTGTTTTTATGTATTTATTTAAACTGTAACTATGTCATGACAGTAAGTATGTGAAAAAAAAAACAACACAATCTCCTCTGCCTCCTCACAGTGCTTCTACTATCATCCGCATAAATATACTGCTTCGGGTGAGAAACAACCAATCAGAGCCAAGAGGAGGGTCTTAGCACTGTCAATCACAACCTTCCCCCTTTCTCTCTGCTGGTTTACCACAACCGAGCCTGCCACAAATGCTAAAGCTAGTTAGCATAGCCACGATAAACAGTTTTCCTGTTTCTCCGCCATTAGCACATTACACAACATGTTCACAAGGATGATTGACAGCGCTAAGACACTCCTTCTGGATCTGATTGGTTGATTCTGACCAGAAGATGGAGGTGATAGAGGTAAGTCTTTTTTTCTTCAATGTTTTTTGTTCTCATTTTATACTATGTGTAAAAAACATATCTTTTATAAAAGTTGCACGTGGCAGCTTTAACTGAGGTTTCACACAGTTTTTAAATTACTGCCTCTTCGCTAGGACTCCTTTAAAAAGAGGTTTTTAATCTGACTTAGACTCTCCTGGTTAAATAAAGGTAATAATAACAACGATAAATTTAAGGACAATTTGTCCTAGATTGCAAGACAAAACAGCACACACTTCTCATTTAAATATGATGCTGTGTCTGGATGCATAATGTCTCTATTAACACAATTAGATCAAATTACAGCTACATATTACCACAGCAGCTCTTCAGTGCATAAACAGCTACACTGATGTAATTTATACACAGAAGTGGTCGGTCGAAGTTATGTGATTAGCCATTTATATATTTGCCACATGATAGTAGAGATGCCTATCTGTGTTGCCTATTTCTGTCCCAACACACACACACACACACACCACCTGACTGTCTCTGCCTGACAGAAAACCGAGACAGTGTTATCGCTAGTTGTGTGCATGTGTGTGTGTGTGTCTCTGCGTGCACGCATCAATCTCACGGTGCTCCAACGCTCTCTGGGTGCTGACGATCAGAAGTCAGCCCTTGATTGTGAATTGGCGTTAAAGAGCGCAGCTCGCCCGGGGTGACTTGCAGGCCGTTGCCATGGCACTGGAAGGTAATGGCACGGAGTTTTCACTGCACCATGGGCTTGAGCCTCTCTGGGCATGTGAATCTACTGCTGCCTACAATTACAGCATACGATAGTGTGATTAAAAATACGTGAGCCAGACATGTTTTTTTGTTTTGTTTTTTGGTTGTAGTTTTTTTTTTTTTTTATCAGGTAACCATGACGAAAGTTCTTGCAAAATCCATTTTTTGTGCAGATTGCCCAAAATCTGCACTTTTACTGAAAAGTCTTGTTTTTTTCTTTTTTAAAACATAATTGTTAAAACTGTCACTATGTCATGACAGCATTAGTCAGATAATCTGTAAAAATCAAGCTTCCTTATCTTAAAACCCTTTAGCTGTCATGGACCCAGTGACTTTAATGTAAGTATTTTGGGGGTCACAGTCAAGAGTCAAAGGAAAATATTAAATATTAGCTCTGATGCAAAGCTGTATACTTCCAAGTATTACCAAAGTATTGAAACAAAAACGAACGTGTTTTTCACAGTTTTAACTTGCATGCATGAACATTTCACACTCAAAGTAATTCAAATGAATTACTGAACCAAACTTGAAAAAGTTGCTTCTGCCACTAACAATAACTTTAACCATACGCAGTCTCAAGTAGACCTGAAATAAATACATCTATACAGTCGTTCCTACAGAAACATTATGATAAGGACCAGGCCTACAGCTCTCTCAGCACCATGAGCTAGCACCTGCTGGTTAGCAGCTTTAGCTAGCAGGCATTCGTAGCATAGCATAAAGGAATGGGAGGGGGTGAGAATGAGAGTGTCATGTTCTGTGTTCTCTGTGTTTTATTTTGAGTGTTCGGTGTTTTTTCTGTGTTTATGTTCGAGTTCTCTG
>CAEFZY010031256.1:0-85483 GCA_903066815.1 Brachyrhaphis roseni
CTCCTCTCCTCTCCTCTCCTCTCCTCTCCTCTCCTCTCCTCTCCTCTCCTCTCCTCTCCTCTCCTCTCCTCTCCTCGGGACACTCTATCTTGTGCTAATGTAAGCTGCATTCTGTTTCACCCAGTACAGCGAGAGTCATCAAAAACTGCAAAGAAACAGGCCACATTTCTCCCCTAGCCCAGCACTTCTGCATGTGTCTGCAAGTCTGCATGCGTGTATGCGTGTGTGCTTGCATCTTGGCTTGTGTGTGCGTGTGTGTGTGCCTGATGAGAAGAGCTGCTCAGCAATATTTAGCGTTACTGCGACAGAACGGCTTTAGGACAGAACAAAGCCTCACCTTCACAAAAAGACCAAATGAGAGGCAAAGAGGGAGGAAGAGACAGAAATACATTCTGACTTTCCAGGCTACATGTGCAATGTTTTGCTTTATTAAGAAAAAGTGTGTTCTGCTAAAACTAACTGTTTTTTCCCGACACACATGCTCACTCCTGGATAACACAGGAACACAATTTCAACAATAAAACAGCTTGTTTTATCAATATAAGATCTAAAATACTACTCTAGCTTCTTTAAAAGAGTAAGACATTTGAGAACTGCAGCGATTCACAGGACTCTGAAGGTAGTGTGTAAAGAATACCATCAAAAGCAACGTGCGATAAAAGGCTATCATGTTGGCAAGATTATGTATTATTTCATTGGACCAATATAAATGTTCATGTGTTCAGACTGAGAAGACCTTGAACCAAGCAAATTATAACATCCTTTCTCTTGCTATCCTCTGGCTTACAGGGTAAAATAATGTGGAACTCATATTTCAAGGACGTCCCTGTAAGTTGGTGTCCTTTTAGGTTTCACAGCCAATCATGAGATATTAACAAGTACACACATATAGACACACACCAGACCACACAAGCATGCTAGTCGTACAATTACAGATCAATGCCATGTCAAGGCCAGTCAGCTGGTAAATGTATAATCACAATGTAGTTAGTTTACAGAAGGGTAGACACATTGAAATATCTGTTTAGAAGGTGATTGGAAGAATAATCTACCCCTATTATTAATGAGATCAACATTGTGTTACTGCTCCAGTTTCAGTACAAAGAGTTTGTAGATGACCTGAGTGATTCCTAAACACAAGTCTGCTCAACTTAAAAAAAAGAAAAATAAAGTCCCATGCACAGTATGAGGGCACCATATACGTTATATGCAAAGCTGAAAACAAAATTAACATTAACATATAGCTTACATGTCTTTTGAAGGATGTGTCTAAGCTCCACATCTCTCATCCATAATGCTGTGATTCACAGTTTTTCCCAGTTGCGTTGGTGCATTTCTCAGATCAGAACTGAAATTCAATCAGTTCAGTCTTCAAATCATTGTGTCACTTGTGCTCATTTCTTTAAACCGTTTGCAAATGCTTTTGTACGTCCATGCATATGATTATGTCCAATTCTCCGCTATTTCCTATATTATCAGTTGCTTATGTCATGTTTATCAAAATGTATTTTATGGGTCTTAATAGTCTTGATCTCCACAACATTTAAGAATAAGTCAATTGCCTTGTCTACATATAATATATACATTTTAAAATATAGCAAACTTTGTTTCCTTTTCAATGACAGCACCCACACCAAAGAGTGGTGTTGCAGTGTGACCTGTTTGTTCAGATGTTGTTTTCGACAGACTGGAAAAAAGACAAAACATTTAAATTCCTTACTGACCAGCAACCAGTAAAAGTTCCTCCAGCTGAACATGTGCCGGTTTTCAACAACTAGTTTCTCAGAATACCTACTAAAAATTTGGAGCCTCATAAAAACAACAAAGTCATGAAAACCTAAGAATTTTGTTGCAAAACATAGCAGATAGATAGATCAAATAGATAGACAAACTTTTCATTACAGATTTTCTCACAAGTACAAATAAAAAGTCTAGCATGTGTCCCCAAAATAAAATGTGGTGATACTGAAGTGTGATGATGACAGCTTCTGAGACTTTCCTATTTTGGCTTCCGTTCGCACTCATGTGTGCTGCAGTAAAACGTTGTTACTTTTAGCTTTAGAGTTTGCACTCAAATGCTCCATTTGATGCAGAAACCCTTAGAGAGATGCTCTCATTTTCAACCCATTGAAAATAATTTTCAAAATGCCAAATGTCAAGTTTTATATAGTCAATGTTTAAAATCAGAATGGTTTGTGAAATGAAATGTGTGAAAAAAGAATGTTACTGGTTGCCATTCACTGCTTTCAAATCTCTAATATACATAAAAGTGTCTGATGTCTGCATACTCATATTGTTACTGACTATGTGTGATTTCCACGTGTATGCCTGTTGGGCTGTAAATGTGTATCCACACAGGCTGTAATGATGATGAAATATGTTGTTAATGTTGGGGGTTATCTTAGTCAACTGGCAGTTGCTGTAAAGGCATTTGTGTATTGCGCGTCGAGCCAGTTGTGCGTGTTTGTGTGTTTAATTGGACCTCCCTGAGCCAGTCTCCAGGTGACGGGACTCATCTGCTCTTCTCCTGATTAAGAACAACAGATGGACGGGTAGGAACAGACACACACCCCCACACGCACGCACACACGTACGCACACGCAAATCTCTCCCAGTCTTGATGTGTCATGGAAAACATTGAACACACATATTCTACCTGTCACGTTGACTGTAATCTATAGAAACACAGAAAGTGTAACAGTGAAGCATCTTGACTTCAACAAAACATTACATACAAATCCTCTGCTGCCAAATATTGACACATCAGATTTGTGTCATTCAAAAAATGCCTCAGTTAGCTTGTCTTTATCATTATCACCTTTCTCATCTTCCCTTCCAACTAAATAAACTCACCTTTTCTCTGCAGATCATCTTCATTCTGCTTCTTTAACTTGACATCTCTGCTGTCCGTCTCCATCTGCCGCCTTGGCAAAGATTATGATTATTTATTTCAACACTGAAGCAGCAGATTAAAAACAAACAAAAAAGTTACCCCTGAGAGAAATGTGACTGAAGCATGTAAAACAACTTAGAAGCCACATACGTTTCTATTTGCACTGCAAGTAGATGCTTACTTATTGTCATTGCAGAGGGTGTAGCACTGCTATAAAGCACCAAGAGTTTTAATAACATTGATACACAAAATAATGTATATAAAATTGTGCATATGAGCACAATATGCAATATTGTGAAAATGTGTGTGAAAAGCCAAATTATCAATTAACTTTTAATGTGTTTGTGGCAGATTTCAGTGATTATTTAAAAACACATTCATGCAAAAGCTTTTATGAATATTATTTTTTCACTTTAACATCTTATGAGCCATTACTCCTAAAATGTAACGGCTCA
Source organism: Brachyrhaphis roseni (assembly GCA_903066815.1). Taxonomy (NCBI): domain Eukaryota; kingdom Metazoa; phylum Chordata; class Actinopteri; order Cyprinodontiformes; family Poeciliidae; genus Brachyrhaphis; species Brachyrhaphis roseni. Next base: position 3,349 of record CAEFZY010031256.1, read on the forward strand.
TTACATTTTACACAATAATTTCTGTTTGGCAGAACTTTGAAGTAAGAATTAGGAAAGGGGTGTTGTGCAAATATTTGAGCGGCCTAAGGGATTTGAGCTTGCACATAGCTTGCATAGCTCACAGAGCTCAGTCAGCTTGTTAAGGCTAGACGTTGTACACAGTCATCACACAGAAAGGACAGATGCTGCAGATTTCAAAGTTTCACAAGTACTCAAACCTTGTCGCTGCAAGCAGCAGCAGGGGCTCCTTTAGGAAAGAAAGCTCCCTTTTGGTCTGAAAATTTGAATAATTTGGAGCAAAGAGGGAAATGCAAATATCTTGTAATAGGAGTTGGCTCACATTATCTTAGTTAAAGAATTTGTTGACATAAACTGAGGTCTAGAAGACTGAGAAAACCTTCAGGGAATAATTCAGTGAATTGCTATAAAGTGCTTATTTGGGAGAACTTTTGAGCAATTTCACTAAAAAGTGCCTATTTAATGTAACCTACCTCTAGTAAGGTACATCCAGACTCCAGATTTTCAGTGCTCCAGTCTGTTAGGTGGCTACATGTGCAATAATATGACATATCGGTCATATAAAAAAAGTGTTTTCTGTACTGTTGCACTGATATTCAATGTCAGAGAATCAAACAAGGCCTCATGCATTTTGGTAATAAGACATCCAGTGCACTGATGGCCTTTAAACAAAACTTTCTGGCTTTTATCATAAAGAGTTAGACTTAAAATTATTTTCATTCAATGAAGTTTATTTTCAATTTAAAATGAAAGGTAAAAAAAAAAAAAAAACTAGAACAAATGGAGTATCTGTTCTGAAAAACATTTCTTCTGTTTTCTTTAGCATTTTAATAATAAATTAAGATGTTGAAAATGATTTCTAACCTTCTCAATGATTAATGCAAAAGCTGGCTGGTGACTATCTACATCAATGTCTTTTTAGATGATTTAGTTGACTTCTTACTCATGTTTTTGGACTGTGGGAGGAAGTCGGAGTACCCAGAGAGAGATCCCCTTAATGCAGGGGAAAAACTGCTAACTTGATGCAGAAAGAACCATGGAGCCTTTATGTAATTTTTTTGTACTGTAAGAGTTGATGATATGATATAAAAACGTAAAAGTCCCCCCACCAATACTAAGATGTTTGACATCAGGGATCATTAGAAACCATGATCAATGTTCCTCCAACAATAACTCATATGATACAAGTGTTTGTAAAATGGCACAACTGTAAAAATCTAATGCAGCAGTAAAATTCAAGTATTAAAGTATTTCATAGCAGTATGTGTCGTATTGGGCATAATGTCTGATGGTAACTCTTTAACCTCACGTGTATTTGTGGGTCCAAAGAAAGACAATCAAATACACGTAACTTAGCAAAACTAGCCCAATGCTTTCCTTTCTTTCCTTTTTTAAAAGAAAGAAAGAAAAGGGCGTACGCTGTAAATTAAGCCAAATCAAATACAAACATGTCATATTTGTATTCCCATTTTAAAGCATATCAGTCTCATTAGAGAACAGAAAAGCTGAAGAGAACAGTAATTCTGAAAAAGTTCATTCAGTTTTACGTTGCGTTACATTTGTTTTTCCCACAAAAAAAATCAGAAGTAGTTGCAAGTGAACCCAATATGACCCTGGAGCTGATATACACTACCTCCATATTAATCTGGTGGTTAGGCTACTGTAAAACACTCCATTTGGTCTACTCTCTTTTTGCCTTCAGGGCTACATTAATGATAATTACTAAGCTCTCAGCATGCCAGTTAATACCCCCCTTTAAAATCCTGGTCATCACAGAAAAAAATAAAAAAAAAAATAACTAGAAATAAGCTTAGTAGTAAAAAAAAAAGAAGCATGAGTCCCAAAAACATTATGAACAATGGAACAATCTTTAAAAAGCATGTTTCACGTTGAGATAGCTAAATCAAGTCAACGAATGCTTGAAAAAAATAATTTCCATTCTTATCTCCACAAAACATGGCGTCTTGCCTCTCTCTCTCTCTCTCTCTCTCTCTCTCTCTCTCTCTCTCTCTCTCTGTTTAACACACACACACACACACACACACACAATGAAGAGAAGGAGAGCGAAGGAGAGTGAAAGACAGAGAAAGAAAGAGAAAGAGGGGGTGATAACAGCTTCAATAAATCATCCGGGCCAGTCGCCGCTCCCAGGGGATGCGGGATGGATTAAATTAAGCACTCTCTCCACCCTTGTGTCTATCCATCCGTCCATCTCTCTCTCTCTCCCTCTCTTTCTCTCTCTCTCTCTCCGTATAAATGCCAACAGCTGATCGCGAGACGGTACACTCGCGGGAACAGCTCGAAGCAGCAGAAAGAGAGAGGCGAGGGGAAGAGAGTGAAGAGAGAGGGATCCAGAGAGAGAAAGAGGGGGATCTGTTGATTCATCGGAGTCCCTTTTTGTACATTTTTTTTTTACTTAAAGGGATATAAAGGACTTTTTTTTCGTAAAAGAGACATTTTTTATATACATAAAAGCATTCTAAGTTATTATTACATATTTTTTAAAGCTCTGATTTTCTTCGCATCCCTCCCTCGTCCTTCCCTTCTTCCTCCTCCATTTCTTTTTTAAAGAGGCCCGGGCTTTGCGAGGTGTCTTCCATCGCCTTTTATACTTATTTTATTTTATTATTGTTCGAGAGCCTTCAGTCTTCCGTTTCCCTCCTCCTCCTCCTCCTCCTCCTCCTCTCCATCCTCCTCATCCTCCTCTTCCTCCCTACGGTGGGAGCTGTCCGGTGCTGAAGTTGCATTTACTCCCATTCCTGCAAGAGGGCTGGACCGGGCCAGGCAGAGACACTCAAGCAGAACAATAACTCTTTTGACCGGATAATTCGACTCCCGCCACAACCTGAAGACAATCGGTCCCTCTCCTCGGCGTGTTGACGGACGGACGGGATCGCCACGCTGGCCAGGCCGTCGGCGAGGGGCTTTACATCCGCGAGAGTGTGCGCGCGTGTGTGTGTATCGCTGCGTCCGCGTGTGCGTTGTGTTTGTGGTCGCGTGCGTGCTCGCGTGCGTGCCGGTGTCTCTCACCATCATGCCAAGGTCTTTCCTGGTGAAAAAGGTGAAACTGGATGATTTCTCCACTGGGGCGGACCTGGAACACGCCTACCGGCACAGGACAGACCTCAGCCTGCGGCTGCATGACAAAGGTAGGTCAGGCTGCCTGCACAGCGCGGGACTTACAGGTGTCTCGGATACAGACCGATCCCGATGAGGAATAGGAGGAGGAGGAGAGGGACGCAGTCAGGAGAGGAGGGGGCATGTTTCTGTAATAAGGCTGGTCTATAATGCATGAGACAAAGAGGTGGATTTACCTGTTGGGTCTTGAAGGCTTTTTTTCTTTCTGTGATTGTTTTAAAATCTTCACCAGAGCCGTACACATCAGAGCTGCGGGTTAAAAGAAGCTGAAATCCACGCACAGGCCAACAGTATGTCAGATATAAAGTTTATCTAAGCTACAAGCATAACATTATAACCGGTATGGGCAACCTGGCTGGTATGCAGCGCCATGCACAACAAACTGCATCAACTTTCTCAGCAATTCAAACTACAGCAGCTTTAAAAAACAACTCCTGCCTGGTTTTATTAAGCCCCTAAGTAAAGATCTCTCCTTCTGCGAGACACTTTAATGGCAGAGGAAATAACTTCTCGACAATTGAAATTTCTAAAAAAAAAAAAAAAAAAAAAAGATGGTTTTCTTATTAAACTTGTTCTTGTTTTTAGCTCGTTTTTTATCAGCTTATTTGAGTCAAATTTCTTAGTAAGTACTTGTTTTGTTGCTGTGTTTGCATTTTTTGTTTGTTTTATTAAACAGGTCTCTTGTATATGGAATTGTGGATCTCAGTGAGACAATCTGTATAAATAATAGTTAGATAATACAACCACAGCGATCAATTTTAAGGGATGCGCGGCTGTACAAATCTATCCTATAAGAGCACAGAGAAACTCTACAGGCAGGTTGATCCTTGATTGCAGTCAACCGTAAAACATGACAAATCTGGACGTCTTCTTGTGTCTCTTGGGAGCTCGGCCTTCCCTGGTGATAGGAGCACAAGTGCAGTTTGCATTGCCCTAAAAGAGGCACTTCCACAAAGTTTTTAAAGGGATGGACTAATGGGAAAGGCCATTCATAGTATAGAGTCAGTACAGCAAAACCTAAAGCCAAAACATTTCTTTTCAGTTCGAGTTTTAAATACTGTATTTGTCCCTAGGAGGGTCGCTAAAGGCACACAGAGCAGTTATCAGCAAACACCTCAGCAAACTGTACAGCAGCGCTGTTTGTGTAAAACCTCAGGCAGAGAATCGGATGGAAATTTACCAGCTGTAAACAAATTAACAAAGGCAAATATGGACAGGTTGAGTGGCTATAAACGGAAAAGTTAATTATGGGAACAGCAGATTGTTGTGTGTGTATGCGCAGGCGTCCATGTATGGTGTCTCGAATGAGGGTGTCAGTCTGTGTGAGGGTGGTGGTGGGGAAGCAGAAGTGTTATGATGTCATGTATAGGTAGGCGGGGGGATGAGTGATGTTATACCAGGAGGGATCCAGAAGTATAACATAATACTAAATAAAGTAAATAAGAACATGCTTCGACTCATCTAGGCTAAAATTGTAGAACTAAATCATAATTTGTATTGGGGGAAGCGAATTTTAGGGGAGGCTATTGCAAACTATAAACCCCCTTAGTTTCACCACTGGTCCCAACATGCGTTAGTTAGGAATCTGTTTAGAGAAATCCCCACAAGAGCTGGACTTTCAGAGGTCATCTAACAATCCCTATTTGACCCCAAGCTTGTCCCATTTTTGTTGCTTTTAACACATCGTTTTTGAGAATAAGTCATTTATTTTTTAATGTTTTAGTTTAAACAAAATGCTATTTTTTTAATGCGTTCACAAAAAGATGTTAATGGAGAAATCATCAATGTGTCTCTCCTCGCCTGCCAGTGGTCATAATGTTATGGCTGATGGGTGTATAGCCACAGTGGTGTGTTTTACTGCATTCATTTAATCTAGTGGGACATTTTCTAATATCATCATTTTCATGTCATGTTTTTATAGCTAGCCACACTTTCAGTCTGGTTCTTTTTCAAACCCTTCAATAAAGTGGGTGTTGTAGTGGGACAGTCTGTAATCAATTATCAGGGAATGACTTCAGACAGCACAGCGTTATCACATGGTCATTAACACTTATTTATGTCTCATTCCCTCAATCAGCTATTGAAAATATATCAAAGTTAGATTACACAGCAGCCTGTAAGAGACTTAAGCTCCACAGGACTGGGAGAGATCAGACAAGCAGATGCTGCGATGGACAGCAAAAACACGGAGAACTCGTCAATTGAAGCGTTTTTCCTGCAAAATGTAAAACATTCTTCACTGGATTTGATCCTGTAGCATTTGTTCTTCTCTTAGAGTTGGGCTGCGTAAAGGTCACTTGTGAAATTAACTCAATCAAGAGCTTCTCGCATGCTTCACTGATCCTTCCTAATGCTCAGCTGGGACCTTCTTGCTCCCACGCAGAATAATAAGTAACGACAAAAAAAAAGATAAAGAGAGCCGATGTGCTTTTACTTTCCTGCTTCTGTGAAAGTAAAATGCACCATTTTCAGACATACGTGAATGGAGATGTGTCAGAATCGCCTGTTTGGTGTCCTGGAGGTTTCAGAAAATAATCAGATAAAAAAAAAAAAAAGGCATTTGTTCACTTTTAAATCTGTTTGATTTCCACCTCAGAAACACTGATACACTACAACAGGTGCAATATGAACAGCTTAACCAGCAATTTAGTCGCTTACATTTAACAATGCAACGAGCTTCTCCAAAGCCACTGCTGTTATCAGACAAGATTGTACATTAAACTGACCTTACCGGAGGCTGATCCTCTGACACGCTCTACACCGTTTCCGTGCACCAGGTGTTACTGCTCTATTTTTGCAGTGTTGGCAGATTTTTTTTTTTTTTTTGCACGCTGGTTTTTTTGCTCTGGATGATTCACTCTCTACCTGCAACAGCTGCCATAATATTAAACTGTCACATAAGGACAACATTTTAAAAAAGAGAATTGATGTAGCCTTTTTTAATTTAACCAGTTAAGGCATAGCAAACTATGTCACTCTGCTTACTAAGTGGTTTTAAACAGTGTGACCTAGTTTTCAGATGTTTTTTTTATTTATGTGTAATTCCCTAGTCTTTTGCAGCCAGGTAAATATTGCATCCAAGGAGATACAATAATAGGAAAAGCATTTATTTAACAATTTTACAAAGAATGTCTGAAGCAGAAACATTTACTCAACATTTACAGCCCATTTTCCAAATAAGTCCTGACTCTTTTTTTGGAGGTAAAAAGCAGAAATGCTGTTTACAAAATGAGACGTTTGGCATTAAATGCATTGAATCTTGTTGTAAACGTTTGGCTTAATCATCACATTTCAGTTTCTCAACAAATCTGGCCTTTGCTACAATCATGACAGCGAAGCTGATTATTTTGAACTATATGAAAACTGCAAACCTACCAGCACACCTTAAGAGTGTGTGACACAGAATAAGCTGCTTTATTTCCAGCTGGGAATCAATGACAGATTGTTGCACGCCAACGTGCATGCTCTATGCCACCAATCCTGTGCTTCTAAAGCAAAAACGGCTTTTTAATGTCGAGGTTAACAAACCTAACAACCTGCCTGTTCTGCTTTCTGTAACGTAGTTTGCCTCAGCCACCTTTTGTCTCCAATCTCTTACCTCTGATTGAAGCAGCTCAAAGCAGCTTCTTCAAACATCCCCACTACAGAGGGCCATTTTAGGAAAACTTTCGGTCTGAACATGATGCCTTTTAGACTCATTATTTATATTTATACCCCATCCGTGATCTGCCTCGGTGTCGATGTGTATTCTCCTGGGACTGCGAACTGCTGTTATTATATGCAAACAGATATGTTTGCCACATGGGATTTGTTACTTCTGTCTTCCATTCCTGCTCCTCCCTGAAACTCAAACAAAAACTGAAGAAAACATTTTTTACAACCATATAACCTACAGAACACCTAAACCAATCAGTCAATCAATTAATCAGTCAATCCAGTTTATTTGCATAGCATTTTTCAGCAGCAAGGCCTTTCAAAATGATTTGCAAAATAAAAACATGAAAAGTTATAAACACCATACAGTCAACAATTGAACAAGCATTACATTTTGATGAGTGCCATCACCAAAATAAATAGACATCATTAAAAGGAATAAGAAATTCTTATGGTTTTATCAAGATTACATTGACCAAATATGACTGTACTGATTGAGTTTTTATGAATTTGTCTTAGTTTAGATATTTCAAGGAATGACTTTAAGAGTGGCACATAAGAGGTAGAAGTTCAAAAATCGGCAACATCAAAACTAATATTCAGTTTTACTGGATGTTTGTGGACATTGGTGTTTAGAGAAACCTGAAGGAAAGGTTTGGATCATCACTGAAGCAGTATAAAGTGGATCTACAGGAGAGTTATATTGTTTATGTGGAATTGCCAGTGACTGAAAAGAAAACTTGTAGTGAGAGTAGATTTATATGAGAGTAACCTAAATCTGTCTACAAATAAATTCACACATCTAGAAATTTTACACATTTTCTCCCCTTAGTAATATCTTCTAATGGGATTGAAAGTGTTAGATAAAAAAAGTAGTGGATAATTTGAAAAGGATGATTCATGTTTTTGTTTTTTGTTTTTTTACAAAGAAAGTGTGGTATAAATCTAATCCTCCTTAATAAAGCTGAATGTAAATAAATGCCCACATAAAGTGTGTATTAATAAACAGAGTCCACTTCTCTGTCATTTATTGTTGGTATAAGACACTTGTTCTGTCAAGGCTACAGAGGTTTGATGTCAAATCAGTTGTCCACTTTGTTTACATCATATAAAAATGTTTTTATGGAATAATACCCAGGATCACATGAATGTGCAAAGATTCAAATTAAAAATAAAATATATAGCAAAACAAAACAGCATTAACTAGCAACACAACTAGGCTCAAAGATAGTGGATCAGTATATAATGCATAAAAATTTTGGATGATATTTCAAATGGCTAAAGAAATGTACAATTTATTGTTTTCATGACGATAAGGCAACATTTTTTCAGTCTTCTGCAGCTTAATATGGTAACTCACATAGGTTACCTATATTGAGTGTAGTCATTAAACATAATTGAAATGTTTGTATATTCCAAAATGATATATGTTTTACCAGCTTTGTGTGAATACAAGTGATTTTTGCAACCGCTTCCAGTAAGAGCAGAACACAACCAGTTCTGACCCTCAGGAAAAAAAAATAGTTTTAAGAAAAAGTTCTTAATTTTTCTGTCAAGTCAAAAAAGCACAAAGCCAACAGGTCACTGCACTGGCCGAAGCTGCACTGACTGCAAGCCAGTGGTCACTGTAGCATCAACCCCATTCCGCCCTGGATCAGTCCACGGTGCTGATTCTTGTTTTCACACGCTAAATCAGCTTCTTTTTCCTCAGGTTCAGGGTCAGCCTGTGTGCATTCATCTTTTAGAGGGAGAGTGTTTTTAACTGCAGCTCTTGAGGGCCAAAGGGAGATGTATTGCTAAATTAGTTCAGGACTCACACTGCGGATCCTTTCAAACAGCCTCTCCTGGTCACAGGTGTACAGCGAGGAGAGACAGATGCTCCGTCTCATGAAAAGGAAATTCAAATATATATATATATATATTTATTTTTTAAACAGATGTTTGGCGCACGCTGAAATTACTGCTGTTTCACTGATTGTACGTTGATTTCACACTTTACCACTTATGCAGAACTTGGATACAGTTGCTGCGGCATTATTACAGCACAGATACTGAAGGACTGCAGCTGTCAGTGCGGGCATGCTGTCACACCTGATGCCTTTAAACACTGTATTATGTTAATATTTTGTAACTCTGCAATTATAATCATCTATCTACTACCACAATCTTGAATCTCAAAACTTTTTATTGCCTTTTTCAATGCCTAAGTGCATCTTATAGCCATTAATCACAGGCTTGTTTGTTTCTTCTGCCCTATATTTTTAGATAATCGTTAACATTTTAAGCTTTTTATTGAGTGTCTGATTGCTTGTGGTTTGAGCATGATGAAGTGCTTGCTGTTTTACTGCCACATGTAATGACAGGAAGGAATATTTGAATTTCTGAAATAACAATGGTTAATCACCTTGGGTTTGTAAATCAACAACGGAGGCCTGCTGTATGTTTCAATTACTGTTTCAGCCAAGGCTAAATAATTATTAGCTTAAATAAAAAATCTGGTGCCTCAACAAATTCATGCTTGATTAGTTGTTATGAATTTTGTGTAATTTTGGTTATTACTGTGCATGTCAAGACATATAAGCTTAAGAAACTTCAGGTTTTCATGACTTACTGTCTGTAGGACTTCAATGATTTTAATCACTGATGTGTTAGTCGCCACTTTGTCCCAGAGGAGCCATAAGTGCAGGAATAAATTGGTATTATTTTTATCATCTAAATTGCTGTTCTGCGGGACTTTGCTAAGGATTTTGTCAGTGTGCCTCTCTTTCCTCAACAGGCAGACGTGTTATATAGTGCCATGCAAAAAATTCAAACACCTTGGACTTGTTCACATTTTATTCAGTTGCTTTACATATTTTACTGTTTTTCAGTTGGATTTAATGGTTTGTGGTTTACAAACAATTTTATAAATTAAAGCTTAGCAAGTGTGGCTTCCACTTGCATATACCACTGATTACTCTGATCCTCCAAAAGAAAATTCAAAATCTCTCCTCATTAGTAAATAAATCTATTAGCGTGTCATTTCTATAGCATTAATTCATTTGTTCTTTGAAGGTCTTGGGGGTTTAAACAGCAAGACCTAAAATTGCGGTGGGGATGCTTTTCTCCATAAACGTCAGGAAAGCTAGTTGGAGGCAAAGGGGAGATGGATGAAACCAAATCGAGGGAAACACTGAAAGAAAGCGATCAGTCTGCTTGAGGCTTGAGACTGGGGTGGAGGTTCACCATACAGGAAAGCAATAGCTCAAAACATACAGCCAGAGGTACAATGTAATAGTTTAGATTGACTTGTTTGGTATGTTTGTGATTTTCTGTTCACAGACGATCTACATCCATTCTGACTGAGTTTGAGTTATTTTGCAAATGGACAACTATTTTAGTCTATATATCTGCAAAGCTGTTGGAGAGATGACCCAAAAGATTAGATATAAATGCAGCAAGAATACTCATGCGACAGTTTTCAGAGTTGTTTTTGTGAAAACCTTTAAAAACCACCTCACTGTCCATCTCACAGCTGCTATTCTGTGAGAATAGCTTTGCAACATGGAGCCCTAATAAAATGCACTGAAGTCTGAAGTTGTAATGTGACTGCGAGAAGGTTCAAGGGATATAAATAGCTTAGCAAAACAGCATAGATGTGTTTTCTTTAGTGTCTAACAAACATATCAAAGTTCTTCAGGGTCAGTAATATTAATGTGCATCATTCCTAACTGTGACTCCTACTTTGGTGTGACACTATTTTCTTGTTCCCACCTTAGCTGCCTACATCAGTGACTACATCAGTCCTGTCGTGTATGATGGTGAGAGCGATGGCGGCATCAAGGTGCCCTCTCCTGACCCCCTCTATGACGGTATCCACAGCGACTACGGTGCCCCCGACTCAGAGTCTCCGGACAGCCCGGGCTCAGAAATCACAGACGGCTACATCAACGGCGACGCCGCAGTGAGCGAGGGATACACAGTCGATGCCTTCTTCATCACCGACGGCCGTTCGAGAAGGAAAGCCCTCGGTAGCCCCCGGAGCGTCCAGAGGCACACCTGCAACGAGTGTGGCAAAACCTACGCCACGTCTTCCAACCTGAGCCGGCACAAACAGACACACCGTTCGCTTGACAGCAAGCTGGCAAAGAAGTGCCCCACCTGTGGGAAGGTGTACGTGTCCATGCCCGCCATGGCCATGCACCTGCTCACTCATGACCTCAAGCACAAGTGTGACGTGTGCGGGAAGGCGTTCAGCCGGCCGTGGCTCCTGCAGGGCCACATGCGCTCTCACACCGGCGAGAAACCATTCGGGTGCGCCCACTGCGGGAAGGCCTTCGCGGACCGCTCGAATCTGCGAGCCCACATGCAGACGCATTCGGCCTTCAAGCACTTCAAATGCAAACGCTGCAACAAGACCTTCGCGCTCAAGAGTTATCTGAACAAGCACTACGAATCTGCCTGCTTCAAAGGCCCCTTCTCCCCTCTTGGCCCATTAGACGCATGACAACCTACAAAGAGATCAAATGAGGGACAAAACCGCAGACACAAATTACCATTATCCTTAAAGACTAAACTGCAGACAGTATATTTTTGGTCAGAATGTGACCTTGCTTTCCCTCCTTCTACCTCCCTCACCTGCCCACTGCCCCCCTCCTCTCCCTTGGAGCCTGTCCACAATGACGAATATGATGAAGATAGCACAATTTTTCTCCTTGAGATTTTCCCACTTAAGGATTTAACTGATCGACGCATGCACTTCCTTGAAATCACGTCACCTCCTTTTTTCTCTGTCTGTTCGGGACAGAGACACTGATATTACTGCAGCTTCCTCCTGGCATCTAGATATAATATGACTACATATATTTTGGAACATTGATGATGATGAAGAGAATAATGACAATAGCAAACATATAGCTACTAGTTTTCTCCATGCACTGAAATGCAGTGAAATTGTTTTTTTTTTTTCATTCTGATTCTGCTCTTTTGGGGGAATAGTAGTAATAAGAATAGTAATAATAATGAGAATAATATTAATAATGCTCTGCTGCACCAAGTGACCATAATCTCTCCACCGTTGAGGTAAAAAAAAACTATTTATGTATTTATTTATTTAAGCAATGTTTCTTTTTATTATTTGTTGTATATTTCTACTTGATTTGATGACAACAGATGCTGTTTATTTGCACTTTAAGTTCTGGATATGTCTTTTTACCACTACAGGCCAAAGCATATGTCACTTTTTTTGCGTACGATTTTTTTCTATTATGTTGTTTACCTTCTTTTTTTTTTTAATTAACATTATTGCATGCAAAAAAAAGGAAAAATTATGAAACCTATGCCAACCACATAAAAAAAAAAAAGCTTCTGAATTTTTGCCAAAATTCCTATAGATAGAACCCGAGGGCAATATTTTTCTCTTGGAGCCTCCATAGGACTCTTAAAAGCAATAATCACCTAATGCATGGAATTTTATGATGAAGTTATGAAGTATTACCTACTACTGTATAGCAGTTTGACGAATCAGGTATGTTTTACTTCACCTATAGTCATAAACTGAAAAATACTAACATTGCAGACATCAGGGATCATGCCAATGTAGTGTTAGAGTGACGAAAAGAAAAGTCCCGTCTTTCCTTTCTTGTTATGCACTGCCTGCCTCTTAGTGAGTAGAACTAATGTAGGATTTAGGCTTTGAGAGGCTGGGATCAGCTGTCTGCTGGGTGTGGGGCCTATTGTAGGATAACTGCTGTGTGATTGTGACATACCTGGCAATTTTCTGCACCATCCATTCAACGGATGGACAAGTGCATTCCGAAAAGCTGGATATCATGGAAACGAACATTTATTTCAGTAATTTGATTGAGAAAGAGAAACTCATATATGATAGGGATTTGCTACATACTGAGTGATATATTTCAAGCATCCATTTCTGGTAATTTGCTGAGTTCATGAAAAGTCAAAATATTGTTTCTCGGAAACCTACACAAATAAGACTGCTGACTCTCTCAAGCAGAGAGTCTTGACATTGTCCGGAAAAAGTTGAAGTGATTAAAGGTCATTGCCTAAAAAGTATGCTGTTCACAAAGGGCTTAATCCAGGCATAGTGATGGGAAGTTAAGAGGAAGGAAAAAGTGTGGAACAAAAGTAAAGCCCGAGCAACAGGGTGATGTATAGCTTTTAAAGAATTGTTACACAAATTCCCTTCATGAGTGTCAGAGAGATTCGCAGAGTGTGAACTGTGGGTACAGTTTTTGTATCAAGAGATATTTCACTCTCTGTAGGCAGTCACTCCCATCAGTGTTTAGGCTACAGCACAATATTTCTGTATTCAAATACTTTTTTTTATTGTTGCTATGCAATAGTAACATTAACATTTTCTGGAAATAACAATTTTGGGTTTTCATTAGCTGTGAATTGACCAAAAACAGCCAAATTATACGAGTCCATGTAATCACTTCGTTTCTCTTTTTAATCTGAATTACTGAAATAAAGAATCTTTTTGCAATAGTCTAATTTATTGAGGCAGACTTATTAAATTTTGCTGTGATATTCAGCAGGAAACCAAAAGGAATCACACTGAGTTTTGCCACAAGATCTGCACAAACCCAAGCTGGGAGGCAACATGTAACTCTCAGCATGCCTTATTGGAAAAACCAAGGCAAAGTTTGGTGCATTGCTGAAGCTAGACTGAGGTCAACTCTGACTCCAATGCATTATTCAGCCATCTCCCCCTGAGCGCTTCCACAACATTAACTGTGCATTCTTCAACAACAGACGCAAGCTGCACTTTGACTGGCCAGTCTGATTACAGTTCACAGTTTCATGCTGCAGCTGCATGGAACAGAATCTGCATTGTTCTGCAGCAGGCCCCCCATTCACTCCCACTGGGCCACCCAGTAGGCTCACTTTATGAGTGATATACCTGCAGACAGGTTAACTTGAATCAGCTCTGACCCCATAAATCATTTAGTTTCTAATGTAGGTGGTCAACAGCAGTGATGCTGAACCCAGATCTCTGCAGCTCAGAAACCTTTTTTTTTTTTTTTTTTCTTTTTTCAGATTCCTGGAGCTTCCCATGAGACAGACTGAGCACAGACATGCATTTTTAGATCGTACTTATGTGAATCTGTGACACTATACAGTTTGTACATATTGTAAGCTTGAGCAGAGACATTCAGAAATGTGTTAACAAGTGCATCCATATGCATGCAAGCACACAGTGCCTGATTATAAGCCATTTGGAATAACAAATCTGTCTGGAACTACGTTTAGCTAAGTGGATTGCTGAGCTTTGATAATTACAACACTTCCTGAGGACTGATGCTGTTTGGAGATGGTTTTGACAGAGGGTGTCTTAAAGATTACACAGTCTAAACTTAGTTATCTTAACTTGTTATAAGAGTGAAAGAAGAAAAACCTTGCATAAATTTTGATGTGTCTGCAATTATGTTCTGAAGGCAAAAAGCCTAAATCTAGTCAGAAGTGTGAGAAGATAACATCTCACACTTCTGACTTCTTTATCTTCTACAACAAATGCTGAAAAAAAGTGTTGATCAGATCTTGGTGAAAGAGAAAATATTGTTTTGCTATTTCTTGTAAAATAAGAAAATGAACCAGCCAGTCTTGGTCTGGACTTCAGTCATCTAAAATGTATAAAATCACTGATCGTAGATCACCAAGTTGTTTTTTGAAGCCCTTTTTGTTTTTATCAGTTTGTAATTTAGAACAGCTTTTATGTACAATACAGACAACCTTTAAAATTTTGTTTCAGCATCGCAGATGATTAAAATGTTTTTATAGCAAAATTTATACAAACAAAACAAAAATGCAGCCTTTATATTTCTTAGTTTAACTCAAAGGTCTAGAGACGTAATAATCAGGACTTTTAACAGCCATAGCAACCTTTACTGCAGCAACCGAGTTCATGTGATGATCCTCTGACTCTGTTTCCCGTTTTAATGTCTCAAAGTGTTGGTTGATAGACTTTGCACTCTATTCTGTCTTCTGAGTGTTTGGCTGAAACTCTCATGAGGCTTTTCAGTGGTTTTAAGCAGAAGGAATACTTTATGAAGTCTGCCTGCTTGAGTCTGTCTCCTGGTGAGCTCCTGAACTGGCCTCTTTAAGTACTTCCATTGTAGTCATCTCCACCTTTAAAGAAAGTAGCACAATGAAACTAACTAGAAATCAGGTAGAGAAGAATTATATAAAAAAATAAAACTTGTACTAGCTTGACCTCTCTTCTTCTTCTTTTGTATTTCCAAGTTAAAGAATGATGATAGCCTAAATAATCATTTATTGCAGGAGGGTTTGCAAAGAACCCTCTGGATTGAGACGTTTTTACTGCTGTATAGCGATATCTGACTTACCTTAACGCAGGAGGGTTGGATCTCTGTTCCAGAGTGAAAATCTCCTGTGAGATTTTTTTTTTTTGTTTGTTTTTTTGAGCCAGTATTCAGACAATGTAAGCACAATGATCACAAAGCATTTTGTGGCACTTCATAATAAAGAATAATCTTAATCAACCAAGGATATTTTGTTGTAGCTCTGTGTTTTTGTCTTTAGATTCAAGTTCTCTTTGAGTCATTGTAAATGCTCGGCACAGTGCCGCACTCTTGGGGGAATATGATAGGTTGTCTCTGCTGTCTAAGTAGCTTTTAAGGCAATTCATACCGATGTGCAAAGTTTTCCTTTCTAGTCAGAGAGTGCTTAGTTCATTTACACAGAACAAAAACACTTGACTCTGAGCTAAACAGCTCTTAGTTTGCATTAGCTTTGTCAATATTGTATGTTTAAAGAGGCGCTGAGCTGACATTAATTCACAGCAAGCTTGTTAGCATTTTTTAAGCTGCCTCTACTGTTAAATACTGCAGTTTGATAATGCCTTAAAATGTGTTTAAACAGCGGTTTGGAAAAGGACATGGTTAGAGCTCTTGTTTCAAGTGCTTTTCCATTGGCTTAAGTGCAGAGAAACTTTCCTGATCACTGCTCAGAAAGCATATGAAATTGCATTTTCCCTCCGACTGCAATTAGAAACACTTGTTCATTTGCTTCCCACAGCAAAGTAATAGTGTGGTGTAAATATCTCATGGCATGTTCTTAATGTGAAGATAAAAATGAAGAGTTTAGAAAATGTTTCATGTTAAACACTCATCTTTTTTACTACATTCTACTTCTTAAGTTTTTGTGTCTTACCTTGCCGTGTATTTTTGACAAATCCAGCGATGCGCTTATACAGGCGTAATAAGGTTGTATAATAGGTGGAATTTTATTTTGGAGCTCACTTCTGGTTGCGCTCTGTGTCGATAACTTTTATAGTGTCCATATTTAGTTATTTTTACCTTCTGTGATTGCCACAATTGGCTTTGAAGTGTTAGCCAGTAAATCCTTAAAGAAATAGTTCAAACTGTTTAAAAGGAGGTCCTCTTTAAAACTACGAGCAGTTAATATTTTATCGACAGTCAGTAACTCCCTTGGGGTTAGCGTGTATAAATGTATTTAATTTTCCTGGAGCTGAGCGTTAATAAAAGCAGGGCTAAGAGCATGAAGGTAGACATGAAGGAAGACACGTAATGAAGTATTAAACCACTGTCACGGCTGTGTTCGGTCTTTATGGTCACCATATTTCTCAAGCTATGCTGCGACATTTCAAATCCTCAAGTTGCCCCCGAGGACAGCAGAATCCCAGTGGCAGCGACAAATACTCCTGCTGCGTCTTTAGGTCTAAACATGAAGAAATTTGTTGCATTTTATGAAACATGACACCTTCTCGGTGTGTATTAGAATGAAGGGTGTCAAATTTAGAAATGTATCAGCTGTTTTTGTCATGGTTTTATTCTTTCCCATAAAATTTCCCTTACCACCTAAGGCTAAGAGTTCAATACACTGTCCAGAAGTGGTCAAATAATGTTTATCTGAATTAATCAGAAGGAAAGGGAAAGAGGAGGCTTCATCCTCCATGTTGTGGCTGACGGACATCTGCTAGAGAAAATGCCAACATTGCATAAACAGCAGTTCGTCTTTTGTTTCTCGGTAAAAACAGGTGGTGCAGGGCTGTTATTGAGACATACAGAAACAGGAGCTGAATCCAGAGCTCCTCTCGTTCCTGTTCCCATACAGTCCAAGCTAGTGTTGCTCTGCAGTGCAGCTGTTTCTGGCAGGAAGCTAGATAAGCAGTTTAAAATTGTTTCTGTAACAATTTAAAAAATCTGGGAAGTAGGGGCAATAAAACAATGCCACTTCATATTTAGCAGAAGATGGAGGTCACATTCTACTCATGATCTATAGAAATTTTTTACTCTTGGAAAAATATCTGAGTAAATGTCGGGAGCGGGAAATTGACCTGGATTTCAGTAGATTTTGCACTGATAGTAGTAATATCTAGCTGACAATCTAAAATGAATAGAGTTGAGAAGATTTTCACTAAAGCTAGAAATTTAGTAATGAAAACAATTAAAATTCAACTCACTCACAATGAGCCTTGAAATTGAACAATTTTACACGCGTGTGAATAGAAATACTTGACGATGGTACATATTGTATATAACAACATGCTGAATTTATAATCATCCCTCTTGTCTAAGTGCTGTTTTCTCATTTCCTGCAGCATGCAACTCATCCTTTAGTAAAGCTGCAGTTCAGCCTTCTTCCCATAAGCATTCACACGCCAAATCTATTTTTGCTTTTCCAACATCTGTGGCATCCACTGCAATAAACTATGTACAGTATCAACACTAAGCTACCTTTGCAGTTTCAACAAATAAAGAATGCAGCCCCTGGCAGCTTTATGAAGTACAGAGTATTTGCCAACCCTCGACAGAATATTGGTTTCACAGTAGCTGCATGAAGTCAGAACAACAACTGCCTACACCCATGAATCACCTTCTTCTCTCTCACTCCTGTCTTCAAGCATCTCCTCTCCTCATATTTTTCCTCTCATCTTTTCACCTCTTCTTTCTCTTCTCTCACATAATTCTTTTCCCCCATCTCGTCCAACCACCTCTTCTTTTTCCTCTCCAGCAGAGTCAAACCAGGCCATTGGGCCTTTGAGGACCTGAAAGTCATTTAACTCCTGGTAGATAATAAGTCTTAGAATATAGCTCTTCTCAGATAATAAGCTTTATCACTTGATTGCTCTGCACGCTCCCTCCTGTCTTTAGATTCATGTCCAGGGACCTACTTGAGCGGATCGCGGTCTTTCTTTCCTGGCAAGTCAAATGAACAGTGTGTGTGCATGCATCATTCAGAGTGCGCGTGTGGATGTGTCGTAGCAGGGAACGAGCAAGTGCTGAGGATGCAAAATAAAATTAAAATACCAAAGGTCAGGTGTGTATGGAGCAGATGTCCGATTAGCATGGAAAGTTCATCTGTTGGGGCTAAAAGTCTGTGACATTAACTGTTGTAATTTTTCAACCAAATTGGAAACCCCTTCCCCCAAAAGTTTTCCAGTAATATTTGCTGTAGATGAGGTATGACAGTTGTAGTAAATATGCCACTTCACTAAAGTGATGAGGATACATACCTTTACAATAATACAATCATTTTACTAACATGGTTTATTGTGCACACATTAAGAAAGCAAGTTGGACTAAAATAAGTTTTTTGTTTTTCCTGTAAGGTATTACTTAATCAACAGATTAAAATAAATAAATAAAACACCCAAATGTATGCAGCTCTCTCCACATCTTATAGCTACCCACTGGCAAAAATGCATAAAAACAGAGAAATTGATTTTATTTGTATCTGACTCCTTAAAAGAAAATATTGATGCAATTCTCAAAACATTAAGTCTACTCTTTCACCCTCCTTATCAGTCTCAATTTGCATAGAGAGGAAATAAACTTGGCTCTTTGTCCAAACTTGTTTCTAATCATTTTAAGTTGGCGCTAAACTTTTTGAATTATTTTAGATATGGACAAGTGTAAGCAAATATTTCTTGCTATTTCTTCATTTGTGAATGTCAACTCACATCAGTCTTATCTCACCGGCATTGAACTTTTCCTCATAATTTGAAGTCAATTATTACTAATTCAATGTTGAAATGACTCAAGCTGCAAACTGCTTCATTAAGAGCTACCAACATGTACTGCAGTGCTGACTGACCTGGTTGGATTTTTCTCAATACTTCAGTGTAATATTATGCTTCTAAAATAACAGACAAGTTTACTTGAAGGCTTTTTACTTATCTATACCAGGGGTATCAATAAACGCAGAAGGGACTGCAATTCTTAACAGAAATTGTACTGAATCTAATTAAATATATAAATAACACTGGAGCGCAGTTTCAGTTTAAAAGTACCTGATATGCAACACTGTTTGAGAAACAGGAAGTCGACTGTTGTACTCTCCAGCATTTCTATACGCTGCCACAGAGTGCGCGGTAAAATCTCTGTGTCAGTGTAGCTACATCTTCCCCACACCCACTCCAGACATGATGCATGATGTTGAGAGCAAAGCAGCATAGGACAGGGTTGTGAATGTTCTCACCGCTTCCCAGGCTGTTTGTGGAAATGTCAGCTGTCATCAGAAACATCAGCAAGGAGACAAGTGCAGTTCACAACTGTGGTAGGTGGAAGTGTGGAGTGAAGAGAGAAATGTTGGGCCGGGATAAAAACACAGAGAGTCCTCAGTGTGGCCCGCTCTGTTCGTCACTGTGTCGCTAATGAAAGCAGCACTGAGTTAGACGAGAATGTACCGGTATTTCAACAAAAACTGCTACTTCATTGATTCACTTTTTGTTCCTTTATATTATAAAGGTTTAGATCCAAACCTTTATATTATAAAGGCTTAGATTGTAAATGCACAATAAGAAATGTCAAAGATGATTAGCAACAGCTGAATCATCTATTCCTAAGAATAAGGGGCAATTAAAAAACAGTGTAAAAAATCACCATCTCTCACCATAGAAATAGAAGCCATGGATACATTGACATAAACACCAAGATGCCAAATACATTTTACTGTTAGTTTGTTATGTCTGCTGTCAAGATGAAAAGCAGTACGCTGTACAAATGAGCAGAAAAGCTTAAAGAGCTACAAGCACGTTTGTAACACGTGAAGAAACGGCAAATTATGTCTTCATCATAATTTGGCTGAAAGTGACTTATTTCACCTCCAGCAGATGATTCAGCATTTGAGACGTAAATGTCCAGAAACCTGGCACAGGCCCAGAAAATATCACATTTGACATTGGTCAAAAGACTTAATTTTTCAATAAGAATAAAATGTGTTTTTAGTTAGCGCAACACAGGAGATAAAAGAGCAGAACAAATAAAATAGGTGCTCCAAGTATAAGCATAGGTTGTATTGTAAGTTCTAATTTAAAACTTACTCAAATGTTTTTTCATTTACATTCAAAGCATTTTTAACCAAAATGTACTAGCTGCACCACTGACTATGCATAAAAAACTTTTTCTTTTATCTTTGTTACATAAAAATATCCATCTCAACTGTAATATAGTTGATACCACGCCCACTGTTATATGTTCCTCACAAGTTTTTTCTTAATTAATATGATCATTAGGTTAAATTGTATTGTATTTAATTCATAAATATATTTGATAGACATCTTACTTGTAGGCAAGGACTTAATATTTTGTTGAGCGTTTTGTACACCCAAACAAGTTCTTGTAAAACTATACAAAAACTGACCCATTTCTATTTCTAACCATTTGCTAATGAGATGCAAGTGGTATAGATGAGTTCTCCAGACTTTTGAGAACTAATCTCAAAAGATTAGTGTGTTGAATAATTTCTACTATTTTCAGTGATTGTGTGTGTGCATTCATGTGTGGTTTAAACATTATAGAGTTGTTGTTAGCACTTCATTACAGCATCTTTACATGCTGTAATGAAGTGGTGGTGATGAAGGTTTTTCATCACCACCTTCTTTATTTTATTTTATTTTTTTGCTTCATCATTGTGATTTGTATTCCACTGGCCTGTCCCATACTCACCACACTTGATCTTTTAAAAAGTGCCACCAAAGATTAAATTTAAAGAATCCTTGGATTGTTAGTTTATGTCTCTGCACCGGTGCTTTAGAAGTTTTTCTGTCTCCTTCGACTCAGTCAGTGAGGAATAATTGATACTCAAGCTGATTCTAATTCAGCTCAAAGTTTCTATGTGTTAGCAGGAGTAATTTCTTTCAGCTTCTGGATAATTCTTGCTCAGAAGGAAGAACTGCTAAAAAGACAATTTATGAAATAAATTTGAAATCTGTGGATAGGTTCAGGTGAATATTTTGAGGTTTATGGCTTTACTTTTTTATCTGTCAGCAGCAATCAAGCATTGCAAGCTGCCTTGCTTGATTTTTTTTTATTTTATTTTGTTTTTTTTACATGCTGCTAATCTCAAACACCAAAAGTCTTTTGGCTCACCTCGAATTTACCCACTTAAGTGACTCACATGACTTTTAAACTGCAACTGTTCTAACTTCCTGTAGTATGTAAGCTGTGCAGCAATGCTAATGCTAGTGTCTAGAAATAGGAAAATGTATGGGAAGATTAAGTTTTAGCTGTCTTATAGCAAGAAGCATAGGAACAAATCTATAAAAAAGCCACTGTCCCAGCGCTGTAAAAATAAATGAATATTCCCAGGAGAGTCAAATAAATACTCATAGAGAGAAATCCTTTATGTAGGAGTGTGCAGTGGTGGAGGTTGTAGTCTCTGTAAACAGTGTGGGCATGCACCAAAATGATAGTGAGTCTAAGGCTGCCACATGATCAGCATACAAGCATGAATTTCACCAGTTGTTGCTGTAGCTGATGAGCTGCTGCTGAGGCATAAATGAAGCAGCTAATGCTGATGCAACTGAGCAGTCTGAACTCAACACTCCATCAGTAATGAAGAGCTAACGACAACTCTATAATGTCTAAACCACACATGAATGCACACACACAATCACCGAAAATAGTAGAAATTATTCAGCACATCTTTTAAAAATTTATGGGCGTCTTTATTTGACTTGGATTCTGGATGAGAGCATGGGCCTGCCTCGGAGCTCTGTAGTTAAGCAAATACTCCCTCAGAGAGCGCAAGAGAGGCAGAGGAATGGGCGAAGGAAAACAAGAAAGGAGAAAAGATTGAGAGAAGGAAATGAGACACAGGGAAACAGAGAGACGGAAAGCTGAGATGGGGAGGGAGAAGCAAGGAAAGGATGGAGGGATAGAGGTAGCTCAGGGAGCAGAGGAGGGAGACGTGACCCAGATTGGGAGCCTAACAGCAGCAGCAGCTGAGTGAGCCGGTGAATCTTTAATAGCGGAAACCACTCGCACGCTAACACACACACACACACACACACCCCTTCACAAATCCACCCAACCACCCCCGCCCCCCACACACACACACACACCCCCACACACACCCAGACACTGTTGACTGTGACTCTTGTTGCTGGAGTTAAACTCAAGCCTGTTGAATCACTTTATGTATGAAGAACAAAAATGGAGACCAGTCACGCAGTGGTTGAACTGGTGGTACTGGTGAGTCAGACAGACAAGAAAATGAAAAACAGGTGTGGAAAAGCCACAACATCAAGGATCTCCCTCAAAGCGTTGTCACTGTAAAGATAAAATTATTTAATTTGTATGTATCAAATATTTTTATATTAGTTTTGGTACTTTGAAGGTTCTCTATTTGAGTTAAGTTATGCTGAAAGGTTTGATTTTCATGACAATCAGCCTTTTGATTCGAGTGTTCTCCAATCAATTCTCTTCCCTTGTGTGTTTTTGTGTTCAACCAATTAGTTTTTCTTAGTTAATCAGTTCTCTCGTGCTTTCTCACTCCTGATATGTCATTCAGTAATAATCCTCCCAGTTTTTTAAAATCCAGGCCACTTTAGTTAGTGTCAGGTTCATCTGTTATGCTCATGTTGGCAGCTTTTCAAAGCAATGCTCATGTTTATCTGTGCCTTGCACTTTGGATTTTCTCCCTGCAATATTTCCACCTTTTGCAATTCTTTTCAGTCTCCATTTAAGTAATTGTCAAGGTTTTTTTTATTTTTTATTTTTATCGGGTACAAAAGGTTTAGTATGGTTTGCTGCTGCAGAGTTTCTGCAGTGACAGAACAGCAAATGAGCATCTAATGGACCAGAAAGGCCAGCAGCTACTCTAAACTTGCCTCAGCCACAGGTTACTGATTGCTGTTGAGCTGAGATTTATTTTTATTTTAAAAAGTGTATCTGTGCTTCAGACTTTTCTTAGTAAAGATGTGTAGAAGTGTTAAAACCTGCAATGCAGCATTTAACATAATTCATAAAGTTTGTGCTATTTTTCTCTTTCTTTTTGCTTAATTTAGTAGTTGATACAGGTAAGTAAAAAAGAAAGTTAGTGATGCACCACTATTTTTAAATCTCTGTTTTTTCTTCCTGCAACATTAAAAGCCACCTATTCCTTATAATACCAGCCCATATGTGTGTGGCACAGCTTGGACTTCGAAGGGGACTAAGTTCCTCCCTTGGTTTGGTAGTTAAGGAAGTGCGAAGCCATTGAAGGTCAAATGAGTGGATCAGGGACTGGGAGGGCAGAACATTTTCATGTTTTCAGTAGCCAATCTTGAAGCTCCAAACACTGTAGTTAAATCAGAAGTCTCTGAATTCCTCGCTTCCTTCGCACTGTTTCTTTGTCTCTGTGCGTTTGCCTTGTTTCAGAAGTCACCTCTCTTGTTTATGATTTCTGCTCAAGTGAGTCACCCAGCTGTATCTGTGAATGTGGCTGTGTGTGTGTGTGTGTGTGTGTGTGTATGAATCAGGCTGCTATTTCAGCACTTTCTAGCACTATCGATTCAAACCAGCCTGCAGGGGAAAAACCTGGCCCCTTACAGCCAGCCACACAGAGACACAAAAACACTAGACTTTACACACACTCATACTGTTATGTATTACAGAGACACAAATGGAAACATAGGCTCACACTCACATTCATCCACACACTCCTATTATACAAATAATATGTACATATCAGGTTTATGACCTTACTGTACCGTGAAGGAGACATGACCACACAAACTTCCAGTGTAGCAACCTGTACTCATATAACCAGGATCAATTAATGATGCTTCCTCATAAACAAGGGGCGCCTACAGTAGTGCGCAGTAGGCTGACGTCTTGATTTTGACTAAATATGTTTTCAATTTAATAGAAAATGAAGTGAAGAATCAATTAAAATGTAAATCAAACCAACATACTGTACATGTTTCTCAAGATGCTTGGCAGGTATGATATTCCAGGCATTTTGGCATAGCTTGCCTCATTACATAATCACAGACTGACTTTATGATGCGCATAAGGGCTATGCCATCTGGACTCAATGCTCTCCTTGCTGCTGGCGATAATGATTTGAAGATTTGTTTGAGGATTAAAGCACATTAAATTTATGACCAGTTACACTCCTCCTTGATGATCTTGCAAATTAGAGATGCACCGACTGGAGATTCAAATTGCCTGATTTTCAGCATGATTGGCCTTGACCAGTGATCACCAGGTCAAAAACTTTAAAATAATGTACTTTTTATGTTTCCTGCCTTAAAAAGGCCAAAGCAAACATGTGATTGTCTTCAGTCCATTTGGACTCCAAGAGAGAGCAAAATCTAAAGCAGATAACAGGGAAGCTAAATGGAGTACAGCAATGTTGCTTTACTTACACTTTTGACCTTGTACGTTTGGAAATCCTAGTCAAGGTTAAATTATAGTTTGTCTATATGAAATACACAGGGATGTCACTTTTATAATGCTTACTCAGCTAACTACATTATAATTTAGTAAACAGTCTGACTCAATGACCAAAAGATGTAAGATGAAGCTAGACAGGGTGGTAGCTTTAGGGAAACTAATTCATTTAAATTAAGAAAAATAATTAGTAGTGAAAAAATGCATGTGAAGATGAAGCTGTGGATAAAAATAAACATTTCCGGAAGCAGTGACTGCTCACATAATATTGCCCTGGATACTAATATAAAAATGTGTCAACTCACAGTAGAAAGGCACATTGCTGTAATCCCTTTATGTGTTAAGAAATTGGTTTTGACTACAGTCGGTATTGGCTGATCAAAGGTATGAGAAATCTATAAGCGGAAATCAGCCACAAAATTCTGATTGGTTCATTACTGCCAGTTCACACGTAGAAAATGTTATGGAAAGCATTTGAGTACTGTATGTATGTGACCTTCAGTTTCACTTCTATAGGCTCTTCAGTGAGCGGAAAGACTTACAGCAGAGGACTGATGACTAATGCTGCTCTAAAGCCTCCGATGTGCGTGTGTGTGTGTGTGTGTGAGAGAGAGTCTAAGTGAGAGACAAACAGAGAGTGAAATTGAATATGTTAACATGTGTCAGTTTTCAAGGTTAAACTATTTTTGTGTGTCTGTTTACATATACACACACGTGATGGCTTGTAGCAGCATGTGTAGTTATTTGCGTCTGTTAATAGGAAAGGTATGAAATGTGTGTGTTTGGTGTGTAGATTACCAAGTGATATCTGTTCAAGAAAATCAGTGTTTGTGTAACAAGCCTGAACAATGAGTGAGATGTGAGTGTAGTTTTACTCACAGCCAAGGTCATCAACATGAACAAATGCATGCAGAGATTCGGGGGACCCCTCTCCTAGTTACCTGCTCAAAGCGGGACAAACTGTAGTATTCATGCCTATATGCTTACTCGCACAATGACGAACTCAGCTTCCAGGGTTTGAATAAAGGATGCACAGCAAGTGAGGGTCAAACCGACGGAGCCACATCACGTCTCCTGTAGTGTCGTACTCCTCCGCTTGCTGACCTCAGCTCAAAATAGAACCAGGAAGTAGCTATTTCAGGATCTCATTTCCAGGCACACCGGGGGGAAACCATAATTAGCACAACATCGCTGTTTCTTTGACTGCCCCCCGTGGATCCTCGATTATGTACCAAGCTTTGAACGTTCGCACTGTTGTAGCTGTCTGGATTCCCTCTTTGGAAGCAACACTTTGACATGGTGACAGTAGTGACAGTAACTAGAACAAAAAACAAAAAGGAATTAAAATAACACAAATTCTTAATGTATAATGTATTTGTAGCATGTCCTTTGAAGTATTTTTTTTTTTTTACTTTTCTGACCAGATGAGTCTTGGACTTTTTTTCTTTAACCAATAGTTCATCTTCTGAAATGTCTCCAGAAAAAAAGTGTTTTATTTGCATAATCACTCATTGTTACTGTCTCACAGTTATTGTTTTGGGATTAGAGTTGCAATATTGTGAGTCTCGGCGTCTTCTGACTCTCATAGTCAGAGTCTGATTTTATGATGTGCTGAAGGACCAAATCATCTGGACTCCATGTCTCCTGCTTCCTAAGATAATTTGGAGGTTTGTTGAGGTTGAAAATAGAGGTTTGCATATTTACTGTCAATGTGAATGTAGCTGCCACCATGTTTACATTACAATTATGAATTTAAGGGATTAAATTCGTATTTTAATTGAATTATTTAATTTAATTTAAAGAATTAAATTATAAATCTATTTTTTAAATCACAATTTAAAGGATTAAATCCTGATTTTTTTCCCCCCTATTCATAATTTAAAGGGTTAATTTATTAATTTAATTATTTCAGTTCATAATTTGTGATCATGGCCAGTAAAACTACAATCAGAAGCTCAGAAATGATTAAAAATTACCTCAGTGCTGTCGCTCCAGCAGTCTGCCATTGTAATCCATGTATCCTCTGATTTTTTTTCTGATTTGACATTTGGTAAAAATATTAACTAAAACTATTTAGATTAAAACTTGATAAAAAAAAAACCCCTGCTAGATAATTGATTGTCTATGTAATTTGTGTCTTGTTTTAGTTTCTATTTCTGCTTGGCTAGTTCCTTCCTTCCTGTACATTTCTCCTGCTTTTCTCTCTACACTGTCCCAAAGGATTTACATCACTGTCATTGTATCATTTTATTTGCCTCCTGTTCCCTCCGCTTGTCCCTTTTGCAATGATTTTGTCTTGTGTCCTATTCTTTCTTTCTTTTTTATGCCTGTTTTCTCAGCACTTGGTGGTGTTTTTGTCTTCTCTGCAGTCTGTGTGTATCTACAGCCTGTTTCAATACTTTCCTGTTGGCTCATCTTTCTGTACATTCAGACAAACAAAGCAATACTTTAGGTCCAATCGCAGAAAAATCACTTTCCTCCAGATTATAAAAAAACAACCAGAGTGTTAGACAGGCTTTAAAAATACTCTTTGTAAACATTTCAAACTGCTGTTAGAAATATTTTACTCATATTGACATTCGATACAAAGACTTCAATAATGAGACAAAACCCTTGACAGTCAACTCAATCCATCAATCTCATAACTTTGGGCAATTAACCACGAATTAGAAAAGGCAGACTCAACACACAAAGTTGCAAATTAGACAATGTGTCTAAATTTATATTAAAAAAATTCAATAATACATCATGTTTGATTAAAATGCTATAAGACACTAAAGCTTATTTTGACTCAGCACAGTTGAATTAAGAAAATGTTGAGAGAGAAAAACACAGTCGCTAAGTTCTAACAACTTATCAGTTCAGTTCTGCCATTCCTGTCAATTGTAAGCAACAGTCTTTTACAGCATCCAACCGGAACATTTAAGAAGCAAAAATTAACCCTCAATGGGCCAAGAGAAAAAGATCGGTGGTCTCATGGGAGGGGAGAGTGCCACACAATGCATCTTTTCATCCTCTCCAACTAGTTCGCCACCATAGGATAACACGAGGTCTTAAATTTGGTACTGGAGAAAGATTCTCCTCTTCTACATCTGCCTGGAAAAGTGGAAGCTGTATGATGCTGTGGGCTAATGTTACTGCGAATCCTCAGATTTCATGATGATGCTACTTTTAGAAAGTACACTCCTTTAGCTGATGATGCTGAACTTGTTTAACCAGAGAGAAGGTAAAGTTGTAAAGAAAAAGCGTTTGCATTTGTATTTGCTCCTGTGCTGCAAATAGCGGACACATTTCTAAATATTCATCAACAGTTACGTACCAACATCTCTCATTGTTGCAAGAAGTAAAAATCCATGTTTATGCAAATGCCTCTGAGTTAGAGCATTCCCATTCCCCCAGAGTCGAGTTCATTTGCTAGTAAATGAAAACTTGCCGTACAATCTTTGCTCATAATGCACTGCTTTGGAAACTGATTTAACAGTCATTATAGGAGCATCAGTAAAATGCACAGCAGCATGTTCTGGACTAAAAGACTGGCTTGCAAATAAATGTCTGTTAATCTCTCTCTCTTTGTGTGTGGGTGTGTGTGGGGGTGTGTGTGTGTGTGTGTGTGTTCAGCAGTCAAGTGCGAGTCTATATAGTGTTCTCTATAGCTGTGCTAAAACCGGTGTATAGTTTTTTTTTTCTGTAAAATGGGATCACAGTGTAAATGGCTGCTCGCTAATCTGAGCTTTAGCTCTTTTCATTAGTTTCATCCCCTGTCCTTGTCTTTCAATAAAGACACTTCAGGGTTTATTTTTCCTAGAGAAAGCCTTATTTCAGTCACAAAGATGCACACACACATACACGCACACTATTCACACATGCATGCAAACACACTCCTGTTTCTTGTTAATCTTTATTTGAAAAATTTAGACCAAGGGGACAGCATTCAGATGCGTTTTATACTGACACATTGCCATCCCAGACACAGTGACGTCACACGATATCTGGCTAATTGTTTTTTTTTTTCTTTTTCTAGTAAATGTGAGACAATCACAATCCCTTTCTTATTTCTTAGCCATTGGAAAGCTGAGGAGAAAATAGAAAGCCTAAATTCTGTTTTTGTTGTTGGATTGAGTTCTTTGCCAAACTGATTACTTCTCCATGAGTGGGTGGTGCAATGCCTGTGTTAAAACACTGGCAATCTGTGACAATGTTTTAGGTTTCCCCATGTTAATCAGGCATGAGGCATAAATTATTATTTTGCTATTCTTTAAAAAAAATCTGACCTTAAAGTATAAGACGTTCTGAAGCTTCCTGCATTGATACTGTATATATCTGATTAATTTAGTCTAAAACTGAAATTGCTTTTCTTCTCTACTTTTTGTACAAGTATGGCTCCTCATCTCCCTTTAGTAAAACTCAAGAGAAATACTACTGTGTGTTTGTTTGTGAGGTAAATAAAAATAAGTGAAGGGTGATGGACTTTATGAACCTCTAAAGTACGAACATGGATCTGGTAATAAAATCAACCGTAACATGACTCTCAAGTTTGAAAGACAGTTGGATTTACTAACCACCTACAGTATGCTAGGTGACCAGGTTACTGATTCAAGCTAATAATGCAATTACCTGTTTTTTTGTGATTGGTTAATGGTCTCCATGAACTTATCCTTTGCTTCCAGTGAAAGTGTTTTTGCCCTTTAGCTCAGGTCAAAATTAGAAGCAAGTGAATCTTACTCTCCTGTTCAGCACATGTGCAAAAAGCCCTGGTGAAAGGTTCAGTCAGAGGGTTAACCTGTAGATTTTATTTCAGCATCCATATGCCAGGTAAACAGATGTTATCCCAGTGATCTGATGGTGGGACTTCTTCAGTAAACATTTTGATGCCTCGTTTATCCAGTAAACTACTACAACATGATGCCACCACCATGCTTCACAGCTAGTGTAGTGTGTAGTGCTGAACCTTCACTGGGAGGAAAAATATTTTGGTTAAAATGATTGAAAGTTGGACAATTCCGTGTGATACCATGGGAAAATAATTTAAAACATATCAAAAGTTACTTAGGAATGGATAATGCAGTCTAACATTCAGCTTTTTGGGGGGAGCTAGACAATAATCCCATTTTAAATTTGTGAACAATACTTCAAACTTTTTTTATGGAAGGGAACTAACCACTTTGAACAAACTCAAACAATTCTGCAAAAAACTTTGATCAAATATCCAGCCAGAATAAGTTTTTATATGCCAAGTGAAATGTGTGGGGTCAAGGTGTAATCTGCTATGAGGCATTTCCAAATACTGATGGAGGACTGTGTTTGTGTGTGACTCTGAATGTATAATTTTACCCTGTTAAAAAAAAAAGAAGTCGTAATTCAATTTAAAACATTTCCCAGCTTGTTTCACTTTACATGTGATAGATGCCCGTCATGGGGAGTCATAACGACATTAAACTTTTGAGTAGGACTGCATGTAATTATAGCTCTTTGTGTCTAGACATTATGTTGGTAACACATGGGATATTTAATGCCTCTCTTCCTTACATATTGATCCTCACTATCCATTACTCTCAGTCCAAACAGGAAACAAAACTTTAAATCACTGTTGTCTGAAAAAGTTGATCGAAGCACATTGTTTACAGACAACTGAAAGCAACAACCTCTGGATTTCCCATTCAACTTTTCAGTTTTTTCCTGTCATTTCTTTGAATATTAAACTTCCCTCAGACGGTTTTAAGATGTGAAGCAGAAGTGTAACTTCAGCTCCCACACTCGTTATGTCTGTTCCCCTGCCTGTCTGTTTCCCTCTTTCTCCAGCTCCCTACATTTATCTAGTTTATATCTTTCTAGCTACAGAAGTGTGGAGATCTTTCTTCCACTTCCCTTCCACCTCGCTGTCTCTGACGGCATCTCCGCTTTAGGACAGAGATAATTAATCTAAGATGCAACTCTGAGCCCCACTCCTTGTTTACATCTCCTGTGTGTGCGGTGTGTGTGTGGGGGTGTGTACACCAATGTGTTTCAACTGAGTGCATGTCACACGTTTGATGTGGTGTAGTTTTGCAAACGTGCGTTCAGTTGAGTGTGTGTGTGAGAGAGAAAGAGCAAGAGACTTGCTAATTTGATTAACGAGTGTAAACAGTTAAGCTAACGGTAATGACTACCAAGCAGCCTGCTGCTGTAGCCAGTGGGCTTTATACTGATTACTATCATCATGAAGATAAACCCATGGAGCAGGGAGGGTGTGTGTGTCTGTGTGTGCAAACACAGCAAGGCAGTGGGCAGTGTGTGTCTCTCTGTACTGTCTGATTGTATGTGTGTGTGAGCCGAATGAGTGCTACTCGTTACATGAGTTTTTTTTTTTTTGAGTATGTGTGTGTGCTGAAGCCACTTTCTAATCTATTACAGTTCAAAGAGATCTTCAGTTTACAAACAAAAGCCGCCATATTCTTGATACTGACTCATAACAGAAAAACAGATTGCCCACCTATAAGGCTCTCAGGATACCACACTCAATTTTGTTCAATGCTTTGAATGAAATCATGTTTCTTGCCATTTTAAGGTGTCTGATTATATCTTCAGGACCATTCACTCCTGAAGACTGAATGGTCTCTACTCTGTTGGAACAATCTATATATGAGTAAAGGTCTTACAGTGATTCTCACATTTGTATCCAATGTATTTTTGGGTTAGCTTTACCATAGAGGTTGAGTCAGTAGTATACAGTTTTGGCTACAGCTTAATAGGTAACAATGGTGTCCTGATTTACTAATTGTTTGCTCAGAAAAGAATGATGAGAGTAACTTTTTAGAATGAATTCAACACTTTTCATATCCTTTGTCCATCCATTGACTTCCACTTATCCAAGATCAGGTCACAGAAGAAGCAGGTCCAGAAGCGAAACCTGGAAACACATCCATCTACCAGGAAAGTTTAGAGCACTCACTGCTGATAAGCTTTAAGTAGATGATGATTTCATTTTTCAGCTGTACTTGGTAGCGGCCCACCCTGTCAAATGACCACCGTGTCGGTCATTTATGCTGCATCTTTAGTCTTTGGGTAGTTCTTAGCTGTTTTTTAATCAATTTGATCTTTCTTCCACTCCATGTTTAATTCAATTTAATTCAGCATCAATAACCTCCTTACACAGTTTATTCCGCAGTTGAGTCATATTCTAATATGTTTCACAGTGTGCCCCTCTCCTCCCCTCAGGGCTCTCTGCTCAGCACTCGGGTTTTCTCTGCACTCAATCACATATGTGTGCACACACACACACTATATGTTATAGACACAAACACACACATGAAAGCTCACAAGTGGAGACGCTAATAAACAGAACACACACGTATTAACATGCCTGCACTCAGCGACAGAAAGCAACTGGGAGGCTGCTCTCTTGGCTTGCCTGGAGAGGCAGAAGCTTATTATGGAGCCTTATTGAAGGCTTCAAAGAGTTTAAATTAGGGTGGAGAGGAGGGATTAGGAGATGAGTGAGAGAAAGAGGAGGGGAACGAAAGAGGAAGAACTGGGAGGAGAAGTCGGAAGAAGGGGAAAAAGAAGAACGGTCAGAAGAGGATAAAGTGAGAAGAAAAGGATGGGGGGAGAAGGTAAGGACGAAGAGGACGAAATGGAAGTCAAAGAGTTTGCTGTCTCTTGTTGCTCTTAAAGTAGAAAATGCTTGAACTCATTACAGTATTTTTTTCCTATAGGGAGTAGAGAGCTCTCTAAGATCACCATGATCTTTGTCTGTCCTCTTTATGATCAAATCAAAAAGATTTCACCATAGAACATGAGATGATCATTCGGTGAAACATTCTGTTCCTGTCAAGAGACTAAAGCTATCTTTGCAACCTTGATTAAACAAAGGAAAATTACTCCAGAACGCACTGAGAAGAACACACAAATATTTCACTCCATCATAAGTTAATAAGCAAATATTAATGTGTTTATTCAGCAGGTTAGAGTTTTTCAACAGTTTTAATCTCTCTTCATAACCTCAAATGAATAAATGTACTTAAGATTTACATAATTGATAAAAAATAATATTAATCACAGTCAATTTTTAAAAACCAGGCTGCTATGTTTGATGTAGTCACAATTCTACCACCATAACATCTGCTCTGTACTCATTGGCATGGAGACTTTTTTTGTTGCTGTTGCATGGCCAGATTCATTTGGCTAAAGCCAAAGAAATGTTCCAGAATGTGTATAGTGGCACCCTGACCATATATTAAATTGCTTGGAGCATTGCCATCCATCTGTCAACATTGTTCTCCACTGACGGAATCACACAGGTGCTCTGGGCCTCACATGGATATGTTAACTGCTGTTCCAACTTATGCATGTGAGATATGCACCCACGAGAACTGAAACTCTGTGCAGAGTCAAAACTTTGGGAGAACTCTCGAGCTCATCGCAGCTGATGAGGAGAGAGCTGCACTCTTAAAGCACCCCACAGAGCCTGTTGCAGACGGATTTTTTAACGTTGTGGTTGGGCCTTGGTACATTATGCATGAATACCTAACCAACAAGCAATATTAGCCCATTGTTTACAGGCAATGTCTCCAAGTTTTGCCTGTCTATCAGAGAGAGAAACCAATAAAGGCAATAGAACAACTGCTGAGAAATGAGGTGTAGCAGAGGAAGGGTCTTGGAGTGGGTGGAAACAATTTAACCTGTGAAGAGGAGAAAACAGATTGCCAATGTGGCTAAACTTGAAGCGAAGAGGAAAGACCAAGATAAAAGAAAGACCAGAGAGGAGAGGAGATCACAGGAAAATAGAGAGGCAAAAAAGAGCAGTGAGGAGGCAGACAGAGGAGAGGAGGAACAAACAGTGGGAATAGTGCGACTCAGAGGGACAGCAAAAGGCTGTCAAGGTCGCTAAACAAGTAGCAGAAACAAGGACCTGAAGGAATTGGCTGCAGTGCTGAACAGCAGTGACCTGTTAGTCATGGTCACATACACAAGCATACAGCAGAGGAGAGAATAACGGAAACGCAACGACTGGCAAAGCGGAGATGACATAGATATTTTTAGTACAACTAAAGATATAGAAATACACAGACAGTGAGTTTAAATGTTCATGCGGTTTGGCTGACATTGGATTGCGAGTCTAATTTAAAGGGGAGTCTAATATGCTCACTAATATGATCATGAAACAGTGTGAGGTTTCACATTTCAGGAAAAGTTTTTGCTGAAAATATATTCCACATCAATGCCAAGAGACTAAAATTACATTAATGTGCTTATCCTCTTTCTCTCCTCAAAGCTAAACCAATTTGGGTCAACTCGGTTTGCCTAAAAACGTTATTGGTTTTGTAAAAAAATGGGCCATCGAACACTGCACACTGCTGGGATACATAAATTCATGTACGAGAACATAACAGTCAGTATAAAAACCTGTCAGTTGGCAAAGAGATGAAGAGCAATGAAGGATGGTGTGTGTGCGTTCGTGCGCGTGTGTGTGCTCTGTGTGTCTCTGACTGCTGCATAGCTGCCTCTGGGGAGAGCAACATGGCATAAAGCCTGTAACAGTGATTTCATTCATTTTGTTTCATTGTGTTTAACAGAGACGGGTCGCTTGCCTTCATAAAATCACTTTTTTGTCATCTGACAGCTGTGTTTGTGTGAAAACTGATTCAATCAGGGTTAATAAGTACACTAATCATATTTGTGAAGACAACTCTCGGAAAACAAACACAGCGCATTCTGCTGAAGCCACAGAATACGTTAACAGGGCCTGCACATTTATTCATAACAATAAAGTGAAGGACGATGAACTGGTAAATTAATAACTTCCTCATTTCCTAACATGCA
Source organism: Brachyrhaphis roseni (assembly GCA_903066815.1). Lineage (NCBI taxonomy): Eukaryota > Metazoa > Chordata > Actinopteri > Cyprinodontiformes > Poeciliidae > Brachyrhaphis > Brachyrhaphis roseni. Next base: position 37,602 of record CAEFZY010031256.1, read on the forward strand.
CATACAATGACTTGTGTTAATATCCCTTGAATGTTTTCACATTTCGTTATGTTATAGCCACAATAGATTTTATGGGATAGATCAACACCAAGTAGCTCTGCAGTAGAAGATGATATCTGAGATGCAAACGTCATATTAGTATGGATGGTGTTTGTATTTTAGCATTGCTAATGGGATTTTAGATCCCATGTTTAACCATTTTCCACTTTTTATTCCACAAAATGTACACTTAATTGATTTATTACTCAGGAAAAGCAATTCAATTTTCTTGAATTGATATGCTACATTTTATGTGTCATCTATTATTGTTTCTGCTATTCCCAGAATAAAACATGATTAGTTTGCTTTTGAAGGATGACTAGAAATAGCCCCACTTAAAGCTTGATTGCAAGGGTTCAAAACAAATTTGAGCTAATAATAATGGGCTAAAATGCTGCCTAAAAATATCCTAATGCTATTCCTTTTTTCTTGTTTCTTTCTCATTACTGACATGTAAGAACTCTCTTGCACATTCACCAACACATGTGCAAAAACAAACTCCAATGTTGCTATTAAAGGTTTTATCTCTGCATTGCAGACTATTAAACATTCATGTGTTGTTATTGTAACTAGAGAAATCTGGTTCATCCAGGCTGAATGACCCAAAATAAAAGCATTTTGAATTACAACAACGACAACTTTGACAAGCAACTGTTTTACCAGCAATGGACAATTGGAAATCACATCATATAGGTTAAATTGTTTTTCTAAAATAATTTTCTAAATTTATACTTATTAACTCACTTGAATTAGGAGACGGAAATACTAAAAAGTGATAAGCGGGGTCTAATAAAGAAGCATAAACATATGTAAACAGGTTTTCTTTCTCCCTAACATTTTGATTATGCCTTCAACATCCAACAGGATGCATTTCATGATGAAGCCACATTTTTCTTCATCCCCACCATCTCTAAGCCTGGTCTGGTGCTCTATTGAAGAGATCTTGCATTTCCCAGATCATGTGAGGGAACTCTCTAGAAATCATGATTTTTTTTTTTTATAGACTTGCGACCTACAGAAAGCTGAGACAGCAATAGTCTTGCACGGGTTTGAAATGTTTATTGTTCTTGATAAACTTTGATTTTTAAATGTTGTATTCACAAAGGTGAAAGAAGAATGATATTGTTATGGAGCAACATAACAATATCATTATCGTTATGTTGCTCCATAAGCAGGATTTTATGAAAACGGAGATGCACTGATAAATTGTCAAGTGAGTGAAATCTGACAATCAGTAAAACCACCAGCTGTGCCGACATGACACACTGACAAACGTTTTGGTAGGGATCCTGTTGCTGAGGGAAGAAAGTGTTTTTCACTGTTAGAATCAGTAATGGTTCAGTGTCAGTGGTATGTTTAAAAAAGTCACTATGAAGCACAAAAGTTAGAAAATGGTGCATAAAAGCAAAGGGTTTTACTACTTCCCCTTTTTTAAATTATCTGCAAGAAAGTCTGATGTTCATTCAGGCTCTGAGTTAAACAGAGAGTAAGAGTGATAATTTAATACTGGAGGTTGGTAATTGTTTTATTCCTTTGAGCTTTCTACCTCTGTCTATCTTGAAACATGCTAGATTACAAAATGCTGGCAGCTTTTTCGACGTCCCAGGTAAGGATGCACATTTTACAGAGAATACGCACAGAGACCACTAATTATTAACATAAGATCTTAAAAACTTAAAATATCAAACCTGTGATAATTTTGTCTCTAATGATTTCTGAATGATGTTTTACAGCAAATGCTCAGTTACACAGCTGATGTGAGATCACCTCTCCTCCATCTACGAATAATAAAGACTACTCATCGTGGAAGGGATGGGAATAAAAAAAAAATTAAAGCTGCTAATTAAAATTATAATAATAAAAAAAGAAATCTGAATCAGCTAAAATTGGAAGGTCAAAAGTGATTAGTACATCTCTTGTAAAAATCTAGGGCCTACTCCAGTGTCAGTGGTGTAAAATTTTATAAAATAGACTCTCATTAATCAGTAGACTGTAAAAATACAGACTGGAATTGTTTTAAGGCTTGTGGCAGAAATGATCTGCTTTGACGTTGTTACTCATTGGTTTTTGTATAATTGACATAACTATAACAGTGCTCTGATGGATCTGGTCAAAAATATAATTTGAAAAGCTAAAAATGTTTTCTGATTTGATTTTGAGCCCAGGTTGCTTGTGTCATAACTCAACCATCACATGAAAAGCCTGACTTAGAAGGGTCTCCTTAAGAAAATTCTGATTTTTTATTTTTATTTAAACATGAAAGGTTACAATATTCTCAACTTCTTAAACTTGTAGAAAATAGCATATAAATTAACAAAAACATAAATGAAAGAAAATCAAATTTCTCTTAGAGAGATTACAGGAAGGATGAAACATTTTTATGAAATTGTGTTTGTATTGTTAGCTGTAACTGTTTCTTTTAAGACACTGGCATGTGTGATTTGCCAAGCAGCGAACTACGTGAAGACATCACTGTAGGGATCGACAAACAAAACGGCAAACTTCCGACATCTCTTAATAATTTTAGAAGTAAAAAAAATAGGTAAAGAGAGAAGCAGACAACATGTTTTTTCCATTTAAAAGTCTCCCATCTCAAATAAATTACTGGAGTTCCCTACAAGGTTTTATTACATTTAGCCCAGTGGTTTCAATGGACTTTTGAGGAAAGACAAGCCCGACAAATTCTCATCAAAGTCTGAATATCTCTCAGAGGAGGAATGAAGGAATTACTCTTCGGGGGGTGACTATAAGACAGACAGAAAGGTTGGTTTAATTCAGATGTGACTTGTTCCAACTCTCTCTCCCTGCTTGACGATGTGTCTGTGTCAGCAGCTCCCTCAAGCAGGATAATTCAGCTCTCACTCCACGGATAAGGACTTCTATCCAGCTTTAGTCTGTCACAACATTTGTTCCACATTTAAATGAGACTGCTGTAGCAGGATGATTGCGTATAAACTTGCAGAAAATGGGAAGAACAAGGAAGGAGAAAGAGGGGATCATATGTGAGAAACACAGGGTGAAAGAAGAAAGGAAACACAGAAAGAAAGAACGAAAGAAATCACCAGGGAGGAGGAGAGGGACGGGGGAGGGAGCTAGACAGGAGAGAAGACACAAAGGAGCAGTGCTACTTTTTCTGCCAGAAACATTCAGTACAATCAAGTGTTGTTGTTTCAGCATCAGTCTGCTCCCCATGACAACTGTCCTGGATTCTGATTCATGCACCTCACACAGTAACACACATCTATTATAAATAGGATGGAAATCAGACGTGAAACTGCCAGAATGACACTAATGCAGTTAAGTAAAACTTATAGTCATGGTTAAAAGAAAAGACACTCCAGTTAAAATTCTGCAGTTTGTGTCATGATTGGGCTTTTCTTCCATCTCGGTTTCATCTTTAGCTATTAAATAACGATAACTCTTAATCTGCAAATTTATTTTAGAATCTGGTAAAGATGTGATGATTTACACCATAAAACTCCGGGACTGACAGAAGTGAGCTTTAGGCGTATTACATTGCAGGAAACAGCAAATGGCTACGAATAGCTACAAGTTCAGACACATAATACAGACAATATTACTGTGGTTTTTCTTATCTGATTGCATATGCAACATTAGAGATACATACCTCCATATTCACATATTGATGCTGTGTAATATTTAAACTGTTTGTACTAAATGCAAGAAAAACACTGCACTTCCGTATCTGTGAATGAGAAATGATTTGAAGAACCTTTCTGGATTTCTCTGAAGGTTTCACACATTTTATTTTGAAGAAATCCAGATTTGCATTTTTAATGTGAACACCATGCTCCAGTTCTCGTCTTTGCATGTTGGTTTATGAAGAGTCCAACAAAACTGTGCAACTGTGAAGACATATTTAGGATGAGCATCTTAAGGGTCTCATCAGAAAAAATAAAATAAAATCTTTGCTCCAGATCAGACAAAATCTCTAATAAGTAGATTTTGAGCTAATGTGAACAATTTATGTTTATTGCAAAGTCTATGCTATCTGGTCGAGCACATGTGTAATGAAGCTGATCTCAATATGGCGTCTCAAATCATTCAAGGTAGTTTTGTGTCTTCTGCGTGTCGTCGCTCACCTTACTGTCCTTGAAAGCTGCGTGTAAGGGACGCCTGGTAAAAACAGAAGGGGAATATTTGCAGGTGATGAAGGCAAATTCATTTGTGCAGGTTTCAACACAGGTAAAGAAGAGGAACCGGAAAAACACAGAAGCATACCATCTTTAACGAGTATGATTACTGATTTATTGTTACATTTTCTTTAAAAAGACTTACAGAAGAGTCAAGCCTTTTTATTTTACCACGACTCCTTGCTGTAATACATTTTTTAAGCTTTTAAACTTGAAACAAACTTCTCTGAAAAGGAACAGGTAGATCTATCGAGGATATGTAATCTGTGTAAGCACTTGACAAATACGTCTGTTTATTTTGAGAAGCGCATAGTGGAAGCTTTCTGTTTTCACTGCTGAATGTATTTTCAGTAAACGCATTAAAAAGCCATTCACTGTTCATTCCGAAGCTAGAGGCAAAATGTGCTCTGAGTATGAGTAAGAGAATGCCTGTTTTTTCCCCATGTATTAGTGGGTGTTTGAGAATCTGTGTTTGCCTTTTCTATGCGTGTGAGCTCAGTGTGTGCACAGTTTGAACAGCTTTATATGTCTTTGTATAAAAGTGTGTTTGTTGTGTGTGTGACTGTCGATGTTTATTACATCAAGCAAAGGAATCCCTTCCTGGGTGTGATCCCCGTGTCTCCGTTTCACCTCCTCCCCTCCCTCTCTAACTTCTGGTGACAGGCCTTCTTTTTAAAGCAGAGTGGATCCGAATGCAGGCGGAGAAGCCGTTAATTATGGATGGCCTGTTTATCCTCGCAGGAGCACCCAGGGAGGGAAAACATCCATTCCAACTTTGCCAGCGAATGCCTCAGCTACGCTAATATGACAGTCCACTTAGTGATTCTGCTAGCTAACACCTCAAAGCTACACTCTGCTCAGCTCACAAAGACCAAAAACAACATTCATTTGTTTGTAGTCCGTGGATAGAAACTAACCACGCTAATTGAAACCCAACAACGACAAAATAAATATTGAATAATGGTACAGTGGCACTTTTTGGTCACCTAGTTCGTTTTCATGCAATGTGTAGCTACACTCTTATATTGGTGTTGTGTTTGGTTCTTCCTAAGCTAAATGTGATTTTTGTTTTTCCAAAAGTCCAAAAGCCAAGTCAGCTTCAGGAGGTAGTCAAGAATGAGTTTCTAATACTGTCAAAAAAAAAAAAACGCTCTATTTGCACTTAGCAAGAAAACTCACTCATTTGTAAAGAAAGATGTAGCAGTTTGTATTTTCTTGATTCATAAGTTTCTTCTTATATATTAAATAAAATACACAGTTTTCCTGTGCAACTTTAGCCCAACGTATGTGAACATTTATCTACATCTCTACGTGTATAAGTTTAACAAGATCTGGAGTCAGGATTTAGGGTTTTGTCTACAACACAGTGATAATTTCTGACTGTACGTCTGAATAGTAACAAAAGTTAGAAATTTATATAAATCAACTTCAGAAAAATACTAAATGAATAAAGCCAGTTATTTATTTTGGTGCAAGATTTTTCTTTTATGTTTTGCACAAATGTGACTGATTTCACTGAGACCTGACGGCCATCAGCATGTCAGTAACCTGGAGAAACAATCCGATGCCTAAGCGACTAAATGCAATTATCTGGTGATACATCTAGAGCTTCAGTGCCCAGTTGGCCCATCAATTAATGTAATCAAGTATAGTGGACAAAATATTTCATTATCAAATGGGATAACATATTTAAAACACTTCAGTGATGGAAAATTATAGTTTTTTCAGAAAGTTTTGGTTCAGCCTCATTAGATTAGATGCGTCTTCTGTCTTCCAAATGGCTCTGCAGTATCACCCTAAGTCTTCTATTTTAGGCAAATTTAGCAGTCATGAATTGTTTATGTTGAATTGTTTTATATCAATTTTTAATTAAAAAATGCTACAGGTTTTTTTTTTTTTACAGTCAAACCTGTATACTCTTCTTCACATTTTGCAACGTCTTTTCAAATACAGTTCTCTTTATTTGAAATTACAAACAAAGAGAGCCGTGAACTAAAATTAAATCAAGTTTTAGTTGATCAAAACTTAAACTTGATTTGGTATACTGTCAACCGTTGGAGTGCTCAATATAAGTTACTTCTTTGAGCTTTACTTTTAATTAACAGACCTACATTTGTGATTCTTTTGTACATATATTAAATAAGTTTGACTGAAATAAAAGTCCAGGTTCTGTGTAGATGTCTAAACCTTCTGTCTTCAGAGTCTCTGCCCTCTTCTTTCTACCAGACAGTGATGTGATCCTAGTTTGTTTTGCTTTTGACTAATCAGAAAATAAAATCCCAATGTCTGTCTGTATCATCTGCTCTCCTCAGTCTGTTCAGACTGATCTTTGTGTAGCAGGGAGCTGAAACAATAAATACGATGCAAAGTTCAAAGTTAATCATTTCTGACTTTTGTTATAACATGACCAACCAGACTTAAATGTGCTGAATGCCCAACAAGTCATCCCTAAGCAGGAAGTAAAGATGAAATACAAATACTAAAGACATCATCAATACTAGGCTGTTCTTTAGAAACCCAGACTGGAACAAACAAATCAGTCACTCAAGACAATACAATTCTTATAAAGACAATTTAACTCTGATGAAATGTAACGTATTTTACTGAACTTTAAAGCTGGTAAATTTTAAAGTACAAACATGACATTCAATTTATTCAGATCAAAGTAGAATTAGGTTGTAAAACACTTTCAGAAAATGCCTAAACTTGAAAGGAAAAAAAAGTTGTAGTTTTTCTGACTCTGTAGTCAAACAGAGCTCATTGCTGTTTGTTTGAAGTGCTACAAATTTACTCTAATGACTAGACCTCCCTCCGTGTCGGAGATAACCATTCCCCTCCCGCATGAATAAGCAAACTGTAGAGGTAGTCTTGAGAAAATTCAAACTTGAGGGCAGAAAAGTGAAACTTTTGTTGTTCTTTCATGCATACAGCATTTGGTGCAGTTCTTTTTTTAAAACAGTAGATGAGGCCGTAGCTAAAACGAGCCTATATTCAACAAAGAAAAAGGGTTTTAAAAAGGAAGAACTTTCCTAATGCAACTAATAAATTATACTTTTTAGCTGTCTTATAAACAAGTCAAGCATTTAGCAAAACCACTCTCAGCTTAAATCGAATTGTCCACTTGCTTGTAAAAAATGTGCTTTTGACTCTAGCTTAACCCGCTTCCTGTTTAACAACAGAAACTACTAAGCATACACTTCACAAGTAGTGCAAAAATCTTTAAATCTCCAGGTGTCTCAGACTGTATGCCCAATTTACAAAAGTACCACTGGAGCTGGAAGGAATTGCACATCTTGCTGAGCAGGCTAAATGCTGCTGGATGATGCATCCTTCAAGCACAGACACTGTATCTAAGGGTCGTCATACAACACATGGCATCCATAATTCATCAATGGCAAGCTCTTTCTTTGTGCATCTGAATGTTTGCTCATCTTCCATTCAAGTCTTTAAGGATGAATATTCATGAAGCCTCACAACAGTGCTGACATTTCTTAACAGTTTGGAACAAAAGACTGAAGCTAAAGTCCAATCTCTTTAAAACCAGGATATGTTGCTTCTCATCTGTGAATCGTGCAGCAGTATGATGTTTGTTTTGCATTCACAACAAATATTTGGTTCTATTCCTGGTCATTCATACGATGGTATAATGCACAACGGATGCTATTCAGCACCTGTCAGACAACACAAGAAAATATTTTTATCTGTTTGACAATGTGACTTTTGCACCAAAGGCGGAAATGTGAATTACATCCACTAAGCTTCACATGATCTCACTCCAAACAAAGCTGCAACTTGGTTTGTCTGCATCTGTACTTTATGGTACGGCCTCGATCCAGATCAAATCAGTGTGCATGCTTGGAGTAGACACCAACTCATCACTGGAGCTGTTCATCATTCACCAATCAGGAACCTGATTTTCTGCACCTAGAGAGACGCAGTAACTCCAAACAAGTGGCAATGGCAGAGAATGGTTGGCACAACCCACAGACCGAGCTCTGCTGCTGCACATAAAAAAATGATTTTCCTCACAAATGTGACACCCTTTAAATGGAAATAAATTGATTTTCAATGCTATAGAATTTATTTCTGAGAAGCATTATTGCATCAAAGAAAAAAAAAAAAATATCAAAAATCAACCAAGCAGAAATTTTCTTAATTTTTGAGCAAATAAAAATAACTTTGTTCAGTGACATGACGAAATGAGGAAAAGTTCAAGTAAAGTACTTTTGCAAAGCGTTATACCAACCAACATAACTTTTTAGGCCTTTAACGAATATGAAACTCTTTTAAAACTTGCACTCAGCTAATGAAAAGGCAAGTCTACTGAAAATATATCACAGTGTGGTGTGAGCTCTTGACAAATGTGTCTGCTTTTTGTGAAAGCTTTTTGTTTTCTCTGACGGGCATTCTATCAGAACATGTTGCTCCACCTGCGAGGCCTCCTCAATGAGAGATTTATTTAATTTGAACACATTAACAGCATCTCAACTTACATTGTTATTTCTGTCTTTTATTATTTATTTTTTTTACCTTTATGTATATGCTGGAGGAGCATCCAGTTTACAAGACAAGCTGATTACAAAGTTTTTGGTTACAAAGAGTGATACGTTAGCTTGTACATAATTTCTGCCATGTAATTTTATGAGCACAGGCAGCATCAGATCAACCTTAAGTACTACTAATAATGAGTAATGTTTGCTCTAAACACTACATGTACAGTAATACAGTTCAGAAATTTATGAAAACATCATATAATTAATTAAAAAGAAAAACTTGGATTGATTGAAATCAAAACTGTCAATGCAATTATCAGCATTGTTAGCACCATTACCCGTTTTACTGGTAATTTACAGCCCTAATGTGTTTATTAATCAAGTCTTTGTTTCCACATATTTAGATTAGTGCAGTAAACATTGAAGTATAAACATAGTTTAATAGTTTCATTTCTGATAGATGCCAGAACGGGACTTAAAGGTTAAACATTAAAACTTGTATTGCAAGCAACTGTTTGCTGTGTGAAGGTGTGGCTGTGTTTTGGCAGCATGTTGAGGGAAAGAGGTCACTCTCCCGCTGCGTGTCGTTATCTTCGGCGCTCTGGATTGGACATTTGGGCCCATATGAATCCCAGCTGCAATGTCCTAAGCGGGCAAACTTCCAGATATTGTTTTACTGATTAAACCTTGCTGAACAAGCCTCCCATTAAGAGACAAATAAACTCAGTCGAAACTGCTCTGGCTTTCTCGGGACAGCAAGCCTTCTGAGCTGCTGAAGAGCTCCAAGTTTATATTTATTTTGCATTCATACCCATGCTACACATGAACAGATGGATGTATGAAACTGGTTTAACTGAATGTGATGCTAGCTAATGTTGCACAAAAGTGGAAAAGCAGATGATGCACAGAGGAAATCAGAAAGTATTTCTTACACACAGAATACATCACATTTGAAACACTCCCTGCATGATATGGTGACACTTTTGAAAATTGCTATCTAACAATTAATATAATAATTAATATATTATTAATATAAAACAGTAACCTTCAAACTCATGTAGAAAAAGGTCCAATTGGATCCAGTATCAGCGTGAGGCCCAAAGTATCGAGTTCAGGCTGCAAAGAAATTCTCTGCTATGGATTGAATTGCTAAAAGTCATGTTTAGTCAGATTTTATTGCAAAAGCTTAAGCTTACAGGCAAAAAAGTTTTAAATATAACATTAGATGCATTTGTCAGATTTTATAGATTATTTCAACTATAGCAAACATGCGGAGCTTATTCCAGAAGTCCACTGCCAGCCTGCTGCAGATTGATCATTCTGCTGCTGAGAATGCTGTTTCTTGCAGATATTTTAATAAGGCCTGGAGTTTTCTTCTGTTTCAGGAATATTCTTGCTTATCTATCCGGTGGATTCTAGAATGAGCTGGTGAATGTTGGTTGGGACCAAGATGTCTGAAATTCTCTCCTGAACTTGTTGCCCATGCAACCTGATCTTGGAGAAACAGAAAACAAAGGATATATGGATAGGCTGGTTTCCTTTGCAAAAAAAAGGCATTTGTCTTGCAACCATATTCCTCAGTCCAGACAGTGGGAAAGTGTGGGAGATTGTTGTCACATGTTGAGCACAACAGTACCAACCAGAAAGTTATTCAGCTCCTCCTGTATGGCAGTCTGTCTCTTAGCAGACAATTCTCCTATAGTTTCTTTTTCAGCTTAATTGAAGAAATGCTCAACTTTTCAACTTTTATAATGTAGCAGGTGTCCCATTCTCTCGCCAAGTATGTATTTTCTGTCATTTTATGGACTGATATATCAGTATAATGAGGTCATTTTAAACTATTGCAACATCTCTGCAAAGGATACAAAAAGGCAAATGACAAGACATTTCTAATAGGGCAGGTCATTTTAGTGCTAGGACTGATAAAAGGAGAAAAAAAAAACAATGCTTTAGTGAAATCCAAAAAATATATATTTTGACAAAGTGTCAGTTTAGCATGTACTCTTATGCAAGTAGATTCTGCAGGTTTTTATTTTTTTCCTCTAGCAATTTTGTTTGTTTTTCCAATGAATTGCACTAGACATAAGGTAGAAGATGTCAAATTTGGCATTTTAACACAGGTGCATACATTTCACGAGCCACTGCATTAATATTGTTCTGAATTTTCTCATTAACCTAACAGAGCATTCCTTGGACCATAAACTTCAAACAACTAATGTCTGCGTTGTGGATGCGCACAAATTAGGATACAGTGAGAGTCTGTGCTGCTTGAGTTTATGTAGCTGTCATGCAGCTGCTCCTGTATCTGTAAAAATGTTCTCTGGTGGCCTAGAAGAGATTTAGCCACATCAGTCTGAATGTCAGCATATGCAAACAAATTCTTTATCCAACATGTGCTGCCAGACTGAGAATTCATGCTTGGGATTTTAAGATGGATGTGTTTCTCTGAGTGTGCGTATCTCACCCTCAAAGCCCCAAACCAATCAGTCAGTTCTCTGATGACCGTGGCTCATTTAGCACTCTCCCGATTGGTTCTGAAGGCAAGAAATACTCTGGGATTGCCCCAGTGGGAGGTTGGGAATTGGAGTTTTAAAGTTCTTTATGCGTTTCTCTTAATTTCCTTGAACTCTTTAATGTTTGTCTATATTTGATGATAGGTCCAATGAGTGTGTATGTGCAGAGCTGGGTGTACCCGGCAGTGTTTGCAGGAGAGTTTGTGTGTGAGTAAAGAAGTTTTAATTAGTTCATTTTGCAACATACTGTAGCAATATGTGGCAAACAGGAAAGCAGATGTTTATTGTTTTTAACAGTTTAATGACTGATCTTTGCCAAATCTGCTTGTTGGAGAGCATCTGCAGCCAGAGGCCTGACACCAGAAGCTTCTCCCATCTCCTAAATGCTACTCAGGAGAGACCAGTGTCCATAATCATCTCTGTGGAAATCATATTGCATATGAAAAAGACGAGAAAAAGTAACATGATTTCAAAAACCAACTAAGAACTTTTTGCACAAATACGCCTATTATTAAAAAGTAGAGGTTTTTTACATTGTTTAACATCTGTCAGGCAATACAACTCTGTCCTTGTATTCATGACCATAAACTGCAACTCACTGGGTGTAGCCACAGGCAATGAGTATTTTTTCTTCTATACACATGACATTATGGCCATCTGCCTAATTTTGGTCAGATTTTGCTGCCAAATCAACCCTGACATAGAAGCAAGGACTTCGCAGGATGTCAGAAGGTGTGGTAACTGTGGTAACTGACAGCCAAATTTTAGCAGCAGATCCCTAAGGTCCCGTACATTGTGGGTGAGGTTTGGAATCCTTTGTCATTTTTGTTTTGAGGGAGCATCCCTGTGCTGAAAGAGGCCATCATGAAATACTGTTTTCGTCATGGTTTGCAACAGTACTCAGGTGGTACATGTGAAAGTCTACACAGACGGCAGGACAAAAAAATTGCCATTTTTCTCTCAAACTAGAGTCACACAAGCAGTGACATAACGTAGCTTATAGCATGCCAAAGGAACCGTCCCCAGACCATTTTACCCCCAACAGCATGGACTGTTGACACAAGGCTGAATGGATCAGTGGTCTAATGCTATTTTTGCCAAATTCTGCCCCCACCATCTGTGGCCTGGAAGAAAAATAGACAAAAAGTTACTTCAAATTACTATTTTAGTGTTAAGTATAATTAACATCATGACCAAATGTTAAATTGTTGGCTTTAGAACTGTTGTCAGTAAAAAAAAACAATTCTTGAGATTTTCTTAAGGGGCTCCGAAGAGAACATAATTAAGTTAAAGTACTATCCTTCTGGTTTAGAATAGAGATTTCCTGACTTCATTAAGCCCAGACTTAGATTGTGAAAGTGAAATTGATTCACAACTTTGACTATTGGCTGAGAATGCATGCATTTCAACAAACTGGATAAATAAAGGAGTAAAAATCACAACGCAAACAATGAAAGACGCCAAGATATTGCCCCATGTAAGCAATTCACAAAAATTGCCTCCCCATGATCATTTTTTTGTTGTTGTTGTTTTGATATCCTCCACTTTTTTCTGTACACTTTTCACTACTTATCTACACTTAGCTTATCTATTTCAACAATTAAACATTTGCCGTACTCTGCTCATTCAGGACATTATGGCTATGTCTTTTGGTATCCTCACCCAGCAGCTAATTGAAGCCAGTGAAGTCAGCTCTGATCAAATGCATAGGAAAGTAGACAACACAGGCACACTTATTTAGACAGAGGATGACCAGGAAGTTGCTCAATTAGGGTTTAAAACAAAAGCTGGCTTTATAAAACTAAGAATATTCTAACTTTGCTCATCAAAAACATAAACGAAAGACTTGTGAGTCAACACAATTATGTTCTCACAGATTTCACTATAGGCGTGTTTGTCACAGTACCAGGGGAGTAAAACCAGTGCAGGGAGGACACTGGGAAGGATTGCAAACACCCCACATTCCTACATGCGGACACATATACGTTTACATATATAGGTGCCTTTTCGCTCTCTCTCTCTCTCACACACACACACCCCATCACGCAAACACACACACCCACACAGGGGAGCAGGATAAAAATACCATGCTGACAAGTCAATTAATCAGATGTGAAGGTGCTGAGCAGAACAATCCTTTACAAGGCTGGAGTTCTAGGGTTCAAAAACACTGTGTGTGAGTAAGAGAGGGGGTGTGTGTGTGGGTGTGTAACACTGAAGTTTCTGTGCTTAATAACCTGTGTCATAAGTTGTTGATCAGAACATTCTGGAGAAATAAACTGAAACAGCTGAATTGTTTTTGTGCCCAATAGAAGATGCAATATATTTTTTGCCACGCAAGCTCAATTTTTATTTAAAATGTTATTTTTAACCCGTGCATTTCGTTATTTTTGTCTAGGTTAATGTGGTTGACTTAGTTGTTATAAGATGTCATTTGACTTCAAATTTTTTCACTTTAAATAAAAAGAATGCATTTCATGATCTACTTACACCCTTGGGGACTATATACTGTAATACTCCTCTAGAAATTATGTCAGAAAAAACTGATGTAGTGTCCATTTATAAAGGGGATCCCCCACCATCACCATCTCACACTGTCATGGTTTTTATATTAAACCCGGCATAATTTCATACTCGCTTTGGGAACATTTTCACACCTGCTGTAAGAAGTGATTAAAAGTATTTTTTTATTATTATTTGGTAATATTCTACATTACAAAAGTGGGATTTGGGAATACCAACAATTATATTTTGGATAGAAGTTTTATATAAATATTTTTGCTTACAGCAGGGCATAATGTGTCGTATCTTATAAGGAGAATCAGTGGAAAGAGGCTGCAGTTTAAATTCTTTAGAAAATAACAAATAATAAATTTTTATATCTAATAAAAAATATGCTTAACCAGAAAGAAAATTCCAACACATGGTGTGCAATTATGGTGCAAATGGGTGAATGAGTAACTTCAGTCTGAGCTGCAAAATAGGTAAAGGATTGTTGGTATTTTAAGTTAACAGGTGAGGACCCAAATGCTTAAAAATACAGCACAAAGCTACTCAAAATGTATGTAATATTTAATTAAACTTACAGCACTTCTGAAAAATAACTCAAATTACAAAAAGAGACCCACAGAAAGGAATTCTGCTTAAACAAAAACTTAAAAATCCCATGGTCATGTTGACAAAATGCACAAAAATTGAGTTGGGTGACACAAACAGGCGCTGATAAATTTAAAATCAGAACTGCTATAACCCAATATCACAGAGCAACTAGGTTATTTCTTAAAACACAAAATGGGTTTTACACTTAAAATTAATAATCTCTTAGAAATACTATGTTTTTCCAGTGTAATATATTAATAATGTGGTGGTAGCAATCATTTGTTCCATGTAATTTAGGTCTTACTAAGAAATTTATGAGCATAAATTATTATGCTCAAAACTGATATGCACTTATGAGGATTTCAAGTTTTCATTGGGAATCTGCGCTGATTCTGACTATCACAAACTTTTTTTTTCTGGATACTGAATATGACAAATATAAAAGAATTTAATTTTGATGACCATTTATGTGTCCCGAAGGTGATAAAAGTTTTATCAAAGTCACAAATGGTGCATTAAAATAAATTATTTTTGCTAAACACACTAAAAGAATTCTCAGTTTTAATGCATTTAAAACAAGGAAAACAAGTTTTATTTTGTTATTTTCTGTTTTGGACCTGTTGATCATCCATCAGATCTATTTGTTTCTCAATGATTGCTGGTGATTTTGTAACTCTACAGGTCAGTCACTGCAACATGTGACTGAGCTGTGGAGTCAAAGAAATACAATTAAATGTACTTCATTATCCATAATGATCAGTGTGGCCTGTCAGCACCACTCAGATGTGTTGACTTTGGTTTGTTATCAGCAGTGTGACTGACTGACATCTCCTGAGCAGTGCTGAAAGCAGTCAATCAGCAGTTGCTACTGCGGTAATAACAGGGATGTGTGCACTCCCCCAGGAAGAGCTGTCAGGTCAATGGATCACTGCCATTCTGACACATGAGCACACATTTATACACAGACTCACACAGAACTGAAACAATGCATCCATCTGCTTATAAAAATTCAGCAACTTTGGTTTCATCCGCACAGTGAAACACTCAAGCACACAAACAGTTTGTGCTGCTTCGGTCCCCCTTTTTTTAAAATTACATATAGACTTCATTAAATAGACGAATGCTCGTACAAGCACTCAAACACTAAAAGTTCTTTATTACCCAACATGAGCTGGACTACATTCAATTATGAAATCAGTTCAACAATGTACATATAAGTAGAAAGAATATCATTTATTAAAAAATTATGACCAGATACAACAAATGAACTGAAGTTTTCAGGTTCACCGAACTTTCCTGACATTTTTTGTAAATGTTTGCTTGTTTTCTCAAGCTGAAGAACCACTTTGCTTACGAATGTGGGGGAAAAATGTTTTTAATGGACCTGAGCTTTATTAAAATTTTTTTTTAAATCAATTCAGTGTAACAAAAGGGCTTCAATGGATCAGAGTCTTTTAGAATATGTCTGATATTTACTGTAGCAAGTTTTGTCACTGCAGTTTTAATAACATCAGAAAATCCATCCATCCTTCCAAGTTTGCAGCACCTCCAAAGAATGCATTGGACCGTTTGCTCTTCTTCAAAGTTTCCTCAGGTAGTGGAGCCCCTCCCCCTACATATAAGGCTGAGTCTGAGGTAACGAACTTCAAACACTTTTATCTAATATTTTGGCCATGTTCCATATTACATGGTTTAGGTCAGGGGTCGCTAACCCTGGTCTTCGAGAGCTGGTGTCCTGCAACTCTTAGATGTCTCCCTGGTCCAACACACTTGAATCCAATAGCTGAATCACCTCCTAAGTGCAGTCAAGTTCTCCAGAGTTCTGCTAATGACCTCATTATTTGACTCAGGTGTGTGGAAGTAGAGACACATCTAAAAGTTACAGGAGACCGGCTCTCGAGGCCTGGAGTTGTCCACTCCTGGTTTAGGTTAATATTAAAACATCGACTGGCAAATCAAGAGGTTTGCTTTTCCTTTTAGCCATGTTTGGAACGGACGAAGATGAGATCGTAGTCTGTATTTCTATCTCCGACCTACTCCATCCTACCACCATCCATGGACAAGAGACTAAGATATTCCACACAAAGGCAAACACAATTGGTAGCTTGCATTAAAGCAATGCAGGAGCTTCACATATGAATGTAAAATAAAGTTACGGTCTCTTCTCTTCATGACTAAGATTTTGTCCCTTAACACTGCAAACTGAATTGATAATAATTTGATCCCTGAGTCTTAAAAATAGGAACAAGCCCAACTGTGACATAATTCATGCTTTGGTTACACAAGAACCAGAAAGCTCTTAAAAGCAAACTAGGCCTCACATACCAGGACAAAACATGTGAAGCAAATAATTAAACTCTGCATTTCCACTGTTTCAATGACAGACTAAAAATCTACCCTGTTTCTTGTGTTTAAAACATTTTCTAATCTGGTTCTGGGTTCTAGAGTTTGTACTTAATGCAAATATATTATTAGAAACTGATTTTTAAATACTCTATTTCCTACATATAGCTAAAAGCTGAAATTGTTCTAGGTTTTAGCTGATTGTTTTTGCTTTTAGAAAAACAAATTTTGCATTGGGTATACTTGGTTGTCATAAAGTCACAGAGAGCGAAACATTGTCAAACGTTAAAACTGGAATAAATGTGTTCGACTCAATGATTTCATGTATCTATAAGTTGTTCACTTTTATCCATTTGCAACACTTTATCACTTGCATGTTAATCAGTCTCTCACACACTGCAGAACAGAGCAGCATGGAATACACAAAATTAAACAAAATTTGTTACATTACATTGGACCTTAAATACGGGATCAATATGATGAGAAATAATTAAAACGACTCCTTGAGGTAGATGCATTAAAAGTCTCCAACTGTTTTACCTTCTTGCTCTGCTGGTTCTCCTGCTGGGCTGAGTTTCACTGGCTCTGATATTCAAAAGTATTTTGTTTAATAAAATTAGAAAACCACAAGATTGATTTCCCTGGATTTGATTTAAAAGACATTATCTAAAAAGCTGAAGTTAATAATAATATTTGCTCTGTATAGCTGCCTGAGGTGTCTCCTGCTATGACTTGACATACATTTCTTGACTTGTCCTAGAATCTCTCTTCCAAAAGTTTTTCTTCTTCTTCTTTCCAAAATGCTCTTTCTCTGGCTGGTTGCGCTCCCTCTTTATGAACTTATTGTAGTGGATGGTCAGTTTTCGTAATTGTAAAATCAACGCCAACATTTGATGAACTTCATCACAGAATTTGTTCTCATGAAGAAACTATGTGAATACTCGTAAGTCAAAAGTTGGTTGGATTTCTGATCTAACCAGCTGCTTAGATCAGAAATCCAAACAACCCATCAGTGCTTTGCTAAAGTATTACAAATTTATTATTGTATTGAAGTTATTATATAAATTAGGGCAAAGGAATAAAGGGCAAGATTACAGAAAAAATACTTTTTTGAGTTTTATCATGTTGCACATAAAAATCAAAAACATACCTGCAGTGTTGCTTTGATTTGTTCATTCATGTGTGAGAAATCTTTATATCTCCCATGACAACTATTCAGAGTTGCTTAACTCTTGCTCATTCAAAGTGCCGCCTGTTTATACAAAGATCCTCCTTCAATCTGAAGTTTCTGTGATGACATGCTAAATGCAGTCTGTTGGAAAGACCAGGAGCTTCTTAAAGAGACAGAGTCCCAATTTCAAGGCGTCAAATTGCATAGTCAAGTTTCTTTTAACCTCTTAACCTGAAGTGGAACGCCTGCGTGTCGTTTTTCCATTTTTCTATTGTGTTTTCCGAGGGCGACGGTTACGTTTGATATACAACCTTTTTATATGTAGTTGCTTGATTGTGCTCTTAAAGTGCTGCTTTAAAATAATTTCTGAGGCTCTATTTGCTATCAAAAGATGCAGAACATTCCAGGTAGCAGAAATTCAGCTCACAGACCACACACTGACAATACTTGATTCACTTATCCATAAAAAATAAATAAATAGAAACCTTCCAAAACACAAAACTATGCCGGTGTGTGAACCTCGGAAACAAACATAGAAACATTTGACGCGGTTACACTTACACATCTTTCATTATTCTTTTTACCGCTTACCACGGCTCTCCTGACTTTTATGTAGTAGTGAACTTGCAAAAGAAGAAGAAGAAAAAAAAAATTTCTAAAAACTCAAGACATACCTGCAAGCATGCTGTGAAATTCAGTCTGCAGCAGCGGCTCAGTCTGGCCCTGATTCACTGCCTGCGCTCGCTGCTGTGAGTTACAAGTCATACGAATCAGGCTGGAGAGAAATAGAGGTGTCTGTACTGTGATTCCCACAAAGTTGCTGTGCCATTATCCATTATTTGAGTGAGGCAGGCACTGGCGAGGCTTGTTAAAAAAAAAGAAAAAAAAATGTTCCCGTCACCAAAATGAAACGACTTCTCCTTGAAGCTCCTCTTAGTCCTATCACTCTGCTCAATCACAGCCGTCTGTCCTCTTCCACTTCATCTTAACGTTTTTTTTTCTTCTCTCATTTTCCCTCCTGTGCTTATCTCTAAAGGTCAACTGACTTTGGACTCACAGTGGTTATGATTTCAGAAACTAAGTGCCCCCCCCCGCACGTTACAGTGAAAGGACATCCTCTGCGGGGGGCTCCGATTTATATGTAAATGAAACATGTCCAGGCGGAGGTGCAGACAGTTCGGATGGAGCAGACGGGAGTAAACAGGCTGATTTTAATGACCTTTCATATCAAGCAGGGACATGGTTGTTTACAAACAAACAGAAAGCGGTCAGACTTGTTTACCAATTAAACAGTAGTGACAGATGTGTTTACAATCCACCAATGCTGCCAGCCTTTGATGATTTTAATATTCATACCTGTGCTCTGCAAAAAAATAAATAAATAAATAAAAAGCGTTCTCCGCGGAGCAGGAATGCATTTTAAATATTGGTGAAGTTTAAAGTGAGAGAACAAAACAAAAAAAAAGAAAGAAAAAAAAGAGGTGACATTTTTAAGAGGAAAAAAAATTGTGCCTGACTTAATTAAATGAGATTTTTTTGTGGAAATGTGTGATAAAGCAATTTCAAACTCTTTGAATAAATGTTTATTTCTGTGTGGTTATTCTTGTTGGAGTTCTGTGAAAGTGTGAGTAATCAGCGGCGTTTTTAGATTACTTCAGAATATTTCTGCAGGAGTATTGCTTCTGACTTAAGCATTTGCCTTGATTTATTGCTTTTGTTTTCATCATTCTCTGCAGTGCTGTTCACTATAGGGGTAGCTTCCTATAAAAATGATTCATTATCTTTTTCCGTGTTCACATTTTTTTTTTTTTTTGTGGCTGCTGTAGACAGGTGGAGAGAAAGGACTGGAGCAAAAATAGAAAAGCTGGGGGTTTATATCTCACAGTTACTCAGTTCTGTCTAAAGTCGTAATCTAGGAACTGTTGAAAATAAAAGTGAAATGGTATGTATTACGTAGTGATGGACAGTCTTTCTTTATTACTTTCTTCTCAAAGCTATCCTTAAAATGCACAATACACAATAAAACGCATTGCACCCCTGATACCTGACTGCAGTGCACACAATGAACACTCACCTCTCCCGGTTCAGCCAGAGATGTCCACTGTAAAACTGAAATAGGAACACCGATATATTTGTTCTGGGCCTCATTTTTCTTTTATTTGACAGACACAGAAATGTAGAAAGAACGCACGAGATTGACATAATCCAGCAAATTGCCGCTGGTTGAAACTACAGTGACTTCACCGTTCCCATTTATTTTGTTTATTTAAAATTTAAGGATCTACTAAGTTTCTGGAAATTTCATTTTAGTGAATTTAGTGAATTAATTATTAGCTGAATTATTCAGCAAAAATGTCATTCTAGAATTTAAGTTTCAAGCAATGCAGCACTTTGAGGTGAGTGAAACATCTGGAGGCTGTAGCATGATATTAACGCTTATGTAACCAACGGGTTGTCACAACAATAACCGCAGTTCTACTTCTGCAGCAGTGGTGCACAGCAGAGGAAGCATGCTTACAG
Source organism: Brachyrhaphis roseni (assembly GCA_903066815.1). Classification (NCBI taxonomy): domain Eukaryota; kingdom Metazoa; phylum Chordata; class Actinopteri; order Cyprinodontiformes; family Poeciliidae; genus Brachyrhaphis; species Brachyrhaphis roseni. The sequence goes on from CAEFZY010031256.1 coordinate 57,934, forward strand.
ATTTTCTTGCAGGATCATTGGCCTAGTTTAGCAGACGTTCAAATATTTGGTGCTACGGTTTCAAACGTGCAATTAAAAATGCCAGGGCATCAAGTTCTTCTGCTGTGCCCCTAAAAACTGATATGGAGTTGTGTAACTGTGGTATTAGTCTGGCTACCTGAGCAGATACCTTGACTAATTAACCAGCTTATACAAATGCTTTCCACTCCAAGAGTTTCTCTGTAGTTAATGGTAAAACAAAGTAATGTTCTGTTATAAAATTATCTAAGTCTACTAAATGGACTTGTTGAGTTTTTGTCTGAGTATCAAAAACAAGATACTATAAATTCCATTATTATGACTGCAATATCCAATGTTATTTTGCAATTTTTTGTCTTTAAAAATAAAAGCAATACGATGACGTTACATACTTTTGTTTAAAATTTTTGCTTGCATGTATAATGCCCCTTTCATCACTCACACAGATCCACAGTTGTGCCATGCATTTTGAACAGGAGACAGATCTAGACTGCATGGACTCATCTCTGATGGTGCTGAATTAGCTCTGACATGGCACTGGCACTTCAAAAATATGTTCAGACTTCTTAGGATTAAATTTTGCCTTAATTTTAAAGAACCAATGCCAATGTCCGTCTTTGCATCAACTGCCACCCTCACCTGCCCATGCTCTGTTACACCTGGTATTGGCTTTTACACTCTATGTTCATAAAAAATATGCATGCTTGCTTGGAGCTTTAAACATCCCATGTTCCTAAAAGAAAGTTGAAATGTGAACTCTGATGCTCACACAATGTGGTCCAGAGTGTTTTTGTTTTGTGATTGGCTTTTGCCATGAGAAACAGATCACATTATCAATTTCTCTCAGAAAACAATCAAATATGCACTTTAAATCTAAACACGTATTAAAAACTTTGATAAGACATTTCATACAGTCTTCATGCTCACATCTATGTTTTAAGAAAATCTTTACCTCACTGTATCTGCTTAATGAGCCTTGCTGCTGAGAGTTACATATTCTTTGATTTTTGTGAAGGAAATTCATTACTTGATATTTGGCCACCCCACTCAATCCGCCGCCTTTGATTTTCAGATAAGCCGTGGATTGAAATGTCAATATTCTCATTATATCTTACTTTGTCTGTTCAAGTGAAGTCATTAGTAAACAGTCCATAAAGAATTATTTTCAGCATTGGAAAAAAACAAAAAAAACAACTGCATGAAGCTATTAAATATCAAGATTTATTCCAGTCTAACAATGTCAACAACAACTTTACTCACATCTAATCTAAAGTGATTTTTTCATTTTACAGAGAAACTAGATGTGACAGAATAAATGGAACAGGAAGATAAATCTCTACATATCAGACACGACAATTTAAATTCTCCAGTTGTAGATCATAAATGAAATGTTAAATATTTTCTACCTGTCATATTTAACAAGTAAAGAAAAGAGGATTTTTTTTTTCAAGTAAATACTTAACTTCCCTCTTTACACTCAGAGAGACACATAAAGCAAAACACTGTGGCTTGATGCAATCTTAACTGTGCAGCTTGATCCGCTCAGCACCGTAACAAACAGAAAGGACAATATTTACAGACACTAAGTGCAGGGTTCTGCAGTTGAGTGTGGTCCAGATTCATTCATGCTAATGCGACTACAGTCTGGCCCTGAGGGAGAGTCTGTGTCCCATTTAATTCAACTCTGATCAATACTCAGTTAGCAGCGATAAAACAAACTGCAGTGACAATTTCTCAAAGAAAATGTGCACTAAATATAAGAAGCAAACTACACCTTGAATTTAAATGCGAAGCCGCGTCTCCTCTTTCTCAGGCTTTATGTTTGCACTCAGACTAAAGTGTGTTTGTCAGTTAGAGCAGTTATTTTTCTCTGCAGCATACGCCTCAATGGGCTGTCTATCTTTTTGGATGGTGCTGGGCAAAATAAATTGACAGCTACACACACACACACCCCCACACGCGCACCCCCACACACACCTACACAAACACCAAGGCACAAATACAAATATATATGTTTGGATGTAGAAACTCACAAATGTGCAGGGCCACAGCAGTTTATCACAAACAAAACCGCACATGCAGACAGCAAAGCAGTCACATACTGGCTGATGGCTCGAGTGGCAGTTTATTTTCACGACTTAAATGAACAGTCGTATAGATTTGGTGCTCAGAGGGAAAGTAGAGAATATGAGACACTGTAAGCACTTCTGAGTGAATGGAGCTCAAATTGGACCTTATAAACACAGACACGCAATGGTCTCTGTCAGATTCACGTAAACTCTCTGTGCATGATAGATTGAGTAAGAATCACTGAGCAGGGGCAACTCTAGGAAGTTTCCCAAAGGTGGCCCGGTTGGGGCAACTAATAATCTAGAGGTGGCACATCATAAACAAAAGTTATTCCAGATTAATCACATTTGTTGCAACAGCTGAATTGGATAGTGAGACAATTAAACAAAAGAAATAAATAAAGGTTTTGTCTTCAAAATCTGATTTGTTCAAACATATTTTAAACTCAAAGTTTTCTCCTAAATTTTAAATTCATCCTGATTGCAGGATAAGGGTAGAGTGATACCCATTTCAAAAAGCACGAGGAAGGACAAAAAGAGAACAGTTTGTCAGAAGTGTGTGTTTGTGAGTCGTTGAGCTTTAGGTTTCTGTCAGTGGGAGTGGTCAAATAACCCACAGCACTCAGATCTTACCCCACTCTCTGAATTAATTAGAATAGAATAGAATTAAAATATAGATAAAGTATCTAAGATTTAGATTTAGCACTTAGAGATTTAAATGCAAAATCTGTATTTAGAATTTTGATTTAACATTTAAATTTTGATTTAACATTTAGATTTTGTTAAAATGTAAATACGGTAAACTATGACAGCTTTTTAGACATTTCCCTTTAAATGTAATGAATGAACATGAGCTAAATGGGGAAAAGTAAGCTAAGTATTAAAACACTCTGTGCTAAATACTTAGCACTCAAATTTTACACTTGGTGCCCTGTAGCCGACTGAGCAAGCCGCTGTGCTGGGTCTTTTGCAATCTTTCTAGAAATTGTCAAAAGTCAAAAGTCGATCATACAATATGACTGCCAGGAATGAGGCGGTTAGCAGCCGAACAAAGACTCTTCGATGGCTGGTCACCCACACAGCTGTTTGACTTCAATGCTGCAGCAAATCTGCGTAATTTTTTTGTTCAAAGATTCATTTTGAAAGCTTCATTCCAATGCACAACATAACTGGGTCCATTGTAATAAACAGCTCTTCTTCCACTCATCTGGGTGTCAATCCTTTCCTGAATCAAGCTGAAACGAGCGAAAATACCGACGGCTTCCGAAACCTCCACTAAGTATTTATGAACAGCGCAGCTAAAAAAATATAAAAAGAAATCACACTTTGATCATGGCTGTAGTGCTAAAAGGAGACAGCTTGCACGAAACGGGCAACCAGCGAGGCCAGAATGTGTTTAATTAGGATGAATAAGGTCTGCAACATTTTCCATTTGGTGAGCATGAATAACATGACATGATGCGAAAAAAGGAAAAGAACAGCAAAAGCCTGGAGAAGAGCTGACTTTGGAGATTTTCCTTTCCAGCATCCCAACAGCCGAGCAGGAGAGAAGAGAGGAGCCGTGAGGAAGAGGAGCACAAGAGGGAGGAGGTAAGGGTCACAGAGCGGAGGGATCCAGTACCCTTCACCTCAGTCTCATTCCTTTCTCACCTTGTTTTGAAGGTTTATCCTTCTACCTCACTCAGTTGCCCTTTTTCCCATCCCTTCTTCACGCCCTCAGGCTACACATCACATACATTCCTCCTATGTTTCTCCTCTATCCTCTCCCTCATGACTTCCTCCCCCTCATCCCTTCTGCGACCGGACGTCCTCCATTCTCCTCCCCCTCTTTTTGTCCTGTTCCTCTTCCCCGCATGCAGCTGATTTACATCCTGCATCAACTCCTCTTTGCAAAACCTTCCTCTCTTTATCATCCCCTCTTCTCTATAATGTTCCACACCCTACATATCCCCCACTAGTCCTCCTACTTTCTCCGCTGCCGCCGTCCTCTACCCTCCTCTTCTCTCCCTCGCGTTGTCCCCTGCCTCCCTCCGTTTGCCTCTCTCTCCTTTTCCCAGGGCTCGTTAAACAATGTCCATATTCACCTGCATCATCTGCACAGAGCCTCCTATAGTGGTGACACAGTGAATGTGTGTGGGAAAGGCAAAAGATGTAGATATGGTCTGAAGTCAAAGAGTTTGGGTGTGCATTTATTGCTTAGGAAAGGGAAGGCACAGGTCCAAGAAAAGCATAGGCCAGCTTTTTGATTAAAGACACTCAGATGCTCACTTAAAATGTATATAAAAGCAGTAAGATAAAGGAAGGCTGTGACAAGAAAAGCACTAAATGAACTTTAGATTATTGGGTGCTTTTGCAGGATTGCTTTCATCTGCAGAACAATTGGTATTCACAAGAGTTAATCTCTCAAGCTGCTGGCCCATAAAAAAAGATTCAACCCTGCCCACCTAACGCCATCAAACTCGTTCAGCAGGACACACTCTTAAATCTCTGTTTTTCAAATTTACATGGCAGCCGTTCTACTGTTATATTGTCAACCCTCTTTTTTTTTGTTTTGTTTATCCTTTTCCTTGTCTTCACGTTTGTCTTTTCTCCCTCTTCTCACCGTCACTCTCTCGCGGTTCTTGTCCCCGCGTTCTTTGAAGTCGGCTCATTCCTGCTGTCAGGTACCACCTGTTCAGCTCTCAACAGGACTGGACCATATTGAGCTAAATTATAACACCAGGACAGCACTGGACAGGGCTGAAAAAGTCTGACCGTGACTAAACAAATAAAGCAGGTGTAATTATGTGACGCAGTTCACATGAAGACCTGTGTTTGTAACTTGATCTGTTAGGAACATTGTCTTAAATTTTACAATTCTTATTGCACCAAATAAGATCTTATCTAGCTTTTAATTGATTGTATTTTACGTTGTGTAATATCTTGAACGAGTCAGACTTTGTGTCACAATGGAACTCAATGAAACTATTAATAAAGGGTATGAATTGACAGAAATATCTATAAAATATCTGTCATTGTCAACAGAGGAATCTATTTTTTCAGATATTTTCTTACTTTTTATTCACTATTTGCATTTATGAGTATAGCTACTGATGTCTTGCTTGTGCTAAAAGCTATGGACACCTAAAAGAAAATGATCAGTCAGCAACAAAAGCATCACATTTTCACATAACTCTGAATTCTTATAAAAATTTTAGAAATATATTTTAAGAAACCCAACAGAAACTGAATCTCCACTACCTGTTCATATATACATGTTAGCAAAATACTGCAGCACAACTACCTGCTGCAGAAAGGTAGAAAAGCAGCCTGTTAAAAAGTCCAAAAATAGTCTCTTCAGAAGCTGTGAAACTCTGGATGATCTACATACTGTGTTTTGTGAAGTGGCATTAGTTTGCAAAGTGATTATTGAAGCCAAATAATTATTGGCTTCAATAATTATTGAAGTCACTGTGATCAGATAATTGTGACATTAGTACTGATGCTTCATTTTTAATAAATTGATTTGTTTTAATAAATATACACTACCAAAGATGATGATTATAGCAATATCACCATGTGAAACACTCCTTTGTGTTTGTATAAGTACAAACAAAAAGGAAGTATATATTTAATCCTATCCTGAAGTTTGCTATGGGGAACATGTTGACATCTCCAATCATTTAATTAAAGAAACTCAACATGTGTTCAACATGACACCAGATTCTTAATGGCAAATTTTACAGTAAAGTGTGTATTGGTGGTTAATTTTGCTTTTATAAAATATTGCACCAGTAGTTTTCACCAACTGTATGTAGATGTTGGAATCATAATTAGATTAAAATCTGTATTAAGTTAATCCTGTAGCCTGCAGCATCATACTATTACAACACCTCCAAATGCTTAGCCAGAGGCCTTTAAGACAGAACTAACTTTGAAGCAAGAACCTATACAAACATCACAAAGGCCCTCGCCAACATCATAATATCAAAGAAATACGATCAACGTCATGATAGGATGGAAAATGATAAATTACAAGAATCAAAAACCCACCCTACTTTCCCTGATAAAACATGTCTTTGCTTTGTTTTGCTTTGACTTTTCTGTCCTTAAATTTTCGATCAGAGCCTTTCAGAGGAGCTACCTCTTCAGGCAAAAGCCCACGTGGGTTTTAACATTTGCTTGACTATTTTTACTCTGAGGCAGCTCTGATCTTTAGCATAGTCATTGCACTCCAATTCCCCCCCCAAAAAAAAATCTCTCCACAGTTTTAATCTGTCCTATCTGACACTGTTCCTATTTGCTCTTTGTGTTTCTAGCCTTTTCCTTCTCTTATCGTCTTTGATCTGGAGCAATCAGTGAGTTGAAAGGTTAGAACATCCTGTGGACAAGACTCCACTGAAACCTCTAGTAGAAACATTAACATTGGTACGAACTAAAGAGAACAGCCTTGTGTGTGTGTGCGTGCGTGTGTGTTCTCCCAGGTGACGGAGCATGGACGGCAGAGATACTCGTTTGATCCCTGGAACAAAGAGATAGGGGAGTGCAAAGGAGAGAACAGCAGAGGCAGACAGCTTAAAGGGAAAAGATGGAAAGGCAGCGAGGAAGAAGAGGAGTACGAGAGACAGAAAGCTTAAGGGTGGAGGAGAGAGACGGGAAACTGAAAGAAAGGGAGACATGGGGTTAGGAGGGATCAAGCCACACGAGAACGGAGCTTTGTTGAAGGGAGTTTGAACATCATGAGCGGCTTTGTCACATAGTGAGTGGGGAAGGAGAAATATGTCCAAAAACTGCTTGGTCCACTCCAACAGTAACAGCAGGCCTGACTATTTTATGTTACACGCTGCATGGCGGAAAATCCTATCAATTTTATGTCGAGCTGACATTTCACATGATGAGGCTGAGGTTTCAACTACAAGAAGAATCCATTCATTCATTTTCTGTACCTGTGTAATAAAGCAAAAACAAAACAAACAGAAAAAAAAAAGGTCGACAACCTTTCACACATGCACTTATACTAAAGGGCAACTTAAAGTCCCCAATTAACTTAAGGTGCATATCTCTGGGAGGAGGTCAGACTAACTGGAGAGAAAAAAAAGAAAACATCACAGATAACTTCTACCTTCAAGGAAGAAGAGGCTAGCTACCTTTCAGCTCTCCAAGAGGCATGTTGATCCACAATATATGATTAACGATAGATTTACTAATGTTCCCAGCTATTTCTCCATTACCACATACTCTACAGTACACATATAAAAGTTATTAGGAGGTGAAGAAAAGGGAGCATTAAACACACAGTGTAGAGATAAAAAAACAAGCCAGTTCTTTCATTAAGTGATGTTGTGCTGAAAAGTTTTTTAAAAATGACAAGAACTCATAAACTACAAAAATAATCCAAAGAAAATACCAAATCTTGGGAAAATACAGTGCTCATGTTAAAGATGTTTTTTTTCCTTATAACTTTCTTACCACTTTTGTTTAAGAGTTTTAACACAGAAATAAATGAATAAGTTGTTTGAACAAAACAATCTGTTGTACATTACAAACTACATGCAATTTATTCTGTTTTAGATTAATCCAGAATTATTCTTCAGAAATCAGCTTTAGTACTTTTTCATGCTTACCTAACATACTTTGTTAAATAAACTTACTAAACGAGAGATAATTTCTCCATCCAGAAACAGGCATGACCAGGTAAAATTTAAAGAAAAAGTTCAAACACTGAGCCAATTTGAGTGATCAATACTGAAATTCAACATTGGATTGAACTGGAGTTATATCCTACCAAAGAAATGTAATTTTTCACATTTAATTCTATGTTTTCTAAATTGCTTTAAAAAAGGCAAAAGAAGTCAAGGAGAAAACTGTCTTGAAAGAAATAAACAAATGGTCTTTTATAATATGGATGAAAAAGCAACCCAATTTCCTTAACAACAAAAGTAACAAACTCAACATTTATTGCATTTACACACTATTATTGTTTTCTGCAGCTGTGCAAGTTAATCAATTATGTCGTGTGCACAGTGCGTTGATTTCTGTGCCGGAAAACAGCTTACGCCACCATCATGCAATTTTTCTGATGTCGGGGAAAAAAACTGCAAAGGAAATCATTTCACATCCAGTGCGGTCATCAAAGCTCCCGATCAGCAGGTACTGTGCTGAAGTGTTACAACATGCTGAAATTACTAAAAAGTGGCAGACGGATGAGAAGAAACAGGCAAAAGAGAGGAGCAAGCGGAAAACAGTCGTCTTGCACAGATATCAAGGGATATTTCAACTTTACAAATTAGTTAAACTGTCCATCTACAATGACTGAAAAATAGAGACGTAACTTGGTATAAAAGTGAAGTTGCACATTTAACAATGGTGTTCTCTGATCTTTTATCTCAAAATAAAAGAACATTATTTACATCTCTGTAAAGTTTTCTTCCAGTGCTAAGCTTCAATCCCTTTTCTTCACCCATATCACAACACAGTGTTAACCTGCACAGTGTTAAAATTTACATGCAATTAGTCAAACGTTTCTTGACATATTAAAAAGAAGAATATTTTAATTTGCTCCAAAGAGAAAGCATTTGTTTTGTTTTATCTCATCTTGACATGAAAACAGAGCCTTGGTAATATTTACCATTAAATCAGCTGAAGCCAGCTGTTAATAATTGTCTGTGAGCAATTGAGTTCACTTTAGTTGAGATTATATGACACTGTTAACTAAAAAAAACACACACACATTTAACTATTCACAAGAAGCAGGATGTAAAATACACTGGGAAATGTTTTGACAAACAACGCTACTGCTACTGCTAAAGCTAATGCTAATGCTGTATCATTTTGTAATTCTCAGTACATTCGTGTTTGGTGTTTGTGAAAGAGCTCCAGTTTCTAACTCAAGTTGTTGACGGTGAGCATCAGGATTAGAATATTTTCTCAAATATGTTACAATGATGTGTTACAAAGAGTTAAAAATGCTTTATTCTCACCCTAAACATCTATACATGCTAATGAGGTTAATGCTAGTTAGCATAGTAAATAGCACACCACAAACCAGCTCTGGTGCAGTTCGCTTCAGACAGGCCTCGATTCAAACCAACTGCAGGAAAAATGTGTCTTCTTCAACTTCACAGGCTGTCGCTGGGCATTATGGTTAAAATGAGTCCTTCACTGTTGCTAATGCTACTACTGCATGTACTGATTAAACCGGAGTCGTACCTGAGCTGCTGTTTTCTGCTTAGCAATGCTCCTGGTAGCATGTTGTGGGTCAACAGCATCTCATCTCATTGAGCCTGCAGCACACATTTGCTGACTTTGTTCCAAAATTAGAAGCATCGCATCACAAAACCTGCATTGAATGAGCTGCTCTTTACATTGCAACTGGTATTATGTGCAATAGAAATGCAGCACACAGTACAGGTTTGTTTTCTTCCTGAGTCTGCCCCGCCCCCATCATGTCTGTCCTCTGAAAGCAACAATCATGATATTGTTTACAAATCATAGTCAGCTTGCAAAAACCACAATGTGAAAGTAAACCACACCAAACAAGCAACAAAATCTGCTTTTGGTTTGGACCAAACAACCTGACCAGATGACTTTGCTGGTGTTAATTGTGCAATCAGTACTTCAAAAATATCTGGATGATTCCTTTCATATCTTTTTTTAAATTTATTTTTCTTATCATATTAAAAGAAAAAAGTGACGAACTGCCAGCGTTTCAACACTACTTTTCCCAAACACTTCTTGTTACTTTGTTCATGTGACAGAATAGGAGGCAGTTTTGTAATTTGCTGCTTCTGTTTTCATCCCTCTTATTGCTGAACTAAACTGTGTTGATTCTAAGCTGCTACTTTTCCTCTCTCGCTCTGTCTTTCTGTCAGACAAGAGCAGTGGAGAGTGCTGAATAAGAGCTGGTGGCGTGGTGAGTCAGCCAGCAGCTTTACATTTACCACATGCCAACGGTAGCAGGACTGAAAAGGAACGCAGTGGGGGTGCTTTCCCTCCCTCTGTCTTCCTCTCAAGTCTGCAACTCTCATCCCATTCCTCTCACTTCCTCTTTGGCTACTTCTCCCTCACTTTCCCTCTATCATTTCTTGCTTCCCACCCTCTCCTCCCTCTCATCACTCATTAGCCATCGTTTTCCATGGTCTCTCTATTTTAGCCCTCCCTCTCTCAACTCTCACTCCTTCTCCATCTCCCTCCCCTATGTTCTCTCTCTCTGTAGCCTCCCAGTGGTCTTGCTGAGGGGCATATGCTGTTGCAGGGAGAAGGGGATGTCAGCTTGGATTTCAACACTGTCACAACGGGGGGATCACACACATTCACACACACAGACACACACCGGCAAGTACTGCTTGCAAACATAGGAAGTCAATGGTCAAAAAGATGCTGCTTTCCTGTCTCACACATGCACATTCATGCGCCATCAGATATGACTGTGAACACTAATCAAACAGCAACTTGTAGGACGCGCATGCACGCAAACACACACAACATGAAGACTCTCATCAGTGTGGAAAACAGAGCTTGTCTGCAAACTGCCTGACAGGCAGAAAATAGCTCTGTCAGAGAAGGTGTGAGAAGTGAGCAGAACAGTGCAGGACAGAACAGGAAATAAAGAGGGGGAAGAAGGGAAAGTGAGGAATGAAAGGAGAAGCAATATGTGCATCTGGACTGCATAGACCTACTAAGACTTCTATCATTAGAGCTATAGGCGTTTCCCTATTGTTGTTCCTCTACTGCAGGAGCTGTGACTGTTCTTACATGGTATTTCTGGCTCCTGATCAGATCAACAAACCATGAGTGATGTAAGGTAAAGTTACTGGCTCTATCAGAATCATTTGCTGATTGCTCACCTGGTGCTCATCCAATTAAAAATTCATTATTTTTGCTTACTTTCACCAACATGGAACTAAATGGAAAGAAGTGCTGCAACTTTTAATCAGCTGATGCACAGCATAAGCAGAATCACTTTGTTTTAAAACCTCTATACAGAAAGAGCACAGACTTTCTGAACATAATCCTAAGGTAATTAGAGATAGCAATGTTCATTCTTCAAAAAACCTTTAGAGAGGCAACTAGATGGACAGAACTGCTTAGTGCATTGATATGATCCAAAAGCTGAAAATATGTATCAGTTTAGATCTGAAACTTTATGTTACGCCTCCTGATGTAAAACAGGTGTGACATCACCCACATATTTCCACCTTAATATCTAATGCACACGAAAGCAAAAAATACTTGATTCAGAGAAGCTGGCAGTTTTGAACTTTTAATTTCACCTTACAATCAATAGCGCAGTTGGTAGCACTGTTGCCTTGCAGCCAGAAGGTCCTGGGTTCGATTCCCAGCCTTTCCGCATGGACTTTGCATGTTCTCCTTTTGCATGTGTGGGTTCTCTCCGGGTACTCCGGGTTCCTCCCACAGTTCGAAAACATGACTGTCAGGTTAATTGGTCTTTCTAAATTCTCTCTAGGTGTGAGTGTGTGTGTGGATGGTTGTTTGTCCTGTCTGTCTCTGTGTTTCCCTGCAACAGACTGGCTACCTAAACAGGATGTACCCGCCTCTCGCCTGGAATGTTAGGTGGAGATAGGCACCAGCACCTCCCGACCTCACTAGGGACAAGGGTGTAAGAAAATGGATGGATGGATATTCGAGTAATGGTGTAAAGGTCAGCCAACCAGTGCTGCTGACCTTTGCGGTTTGCTCCTGCAAGCTTAGTTTAGATGTATCATCATGTGCAAATTACTAGAACAGTTTTACAACTACTTCAGTAATTACCCATCCATTCATGGTTTACACCTGCTTGTCCTTGGCTGCAGGCATGGACAGGTCGCCAGTCCACCACGGGGCAACATAAAGACACACAGGGACACTACTCATATTTGAGAGCAATTTAAAGTAATCAAAAAACCTAATAGTCAATTTTTGGGCTGTGGGAGGAAGTCAGAGCACTCAGAGAGAACCCATGCAAGACAAACTTCATCCAGAAACACCAGATGATTTTCAAGTCTAGGACCTTCTTGCTCCAAGGCAATAATTGTGCCATGCAGTCCCAAATTTAACAGTTTACTTAAAATTTAAATGTTCAGCTAAACACAATGAGTCCATCAGAAGACAATAGGATTGCCCATTGTCACTATTTAGCCTCACGACACACTCGATTTATTCTTCATTGATCAAAGCTGAGTTGTGCTGCATGCTCAGCAGTTTTAAGAATCTTATACTGCAGACGATAAGCAAGTAATCAAGGTGGTGTTAAAGGACTTTATCATTATGTACATGAGAGACATTTCTGAAACTATCAGTGAAACAATGGCTAGTGGATAGTTTAACATTTAAATATGGTAATAATTTCCCTGTTGAAAATAGCAAAAATGTAAATAAATAACCTGATTCAACGCCCCCCCGTTCCCAACACACACACACATCCCCGCCAAAACATATGCAGCACTCAAATATGCTGTCATTTTCAGCCTAATAGTCAGAAATCTTATGCTAGAAACCCTGTATGACGAAATTATGATGAAACAATTAAAACCATGAACATCATTTCCCTGAGAGACCAACCTGTTCACATCGATGGATAAGTGAGAGGTTGCTCTCCATTTTTATGTATTTATTTTAATGGATGGAAAAAAAGTTTCAATGTGACTTAAAGGAAGTCATGCTCCAGTGATGAGCTGTTTTCCATCCTATGTAATTTTGCCAAAAGTTCATCTCCCAACGCCATTGGTGCATTGTTAAAAACATTACAAACATCACCAAATAAGTGCTTGGAAGAACTTGTGTCATTTTTTCCATGATTGCAGTTGAGAAGAAATCGGTTCTTAGGAACTTGCTTCTGCTTTGTGTGCCAAGAAAAAAGCCTCATAACTTTGGGAAAGTTAGTATCTAAGAAATGTATTTATAGTCATGTTAATATTTGAAATCAGACTCAGAGCGTTTCCACTGTATAGTGGATTCACCAGCTTCTTAACAGTCACATGATTCTTGTGAATGCAAACAAACAAAAAATGTTATTCTTTTCAGTGATTCTAATTTCAAAAACCTCAACTGTAGGCTGAAAACATCAAGAAAACAGGCTGAAAGATCTTATCTAAGTAACCAGTTATACTTTACAGTTTCCACAGAGTGCAGACTTTCCTATAAAAACAGTCTCCTTACAAACTGTCATTTCTTTTCATGTCTGTCTTTTTCTGCTTGACTTCTTTGTTTTCTCTCCAGCCCATTCAGTTGTTCACCCACCATCCCACTCTCTCTGTCTCCTGATTCGGTATCCATGACCTTAGCTCAGTACAGCATGGTCACACTGGCCTGACCACAATCCTATTACTGACACCCTTCATGTGTAAGATTACTGTGCTGCGTGGGAGTGCGTGTGTGTGCCTGTAAACAGACATGCGTGACATTGCCCTTTTCACAGCAACAACAAAATTAGGCCTGTTGCATAGAGGGCAGACTTACAGGGACGCACACCAGGGCACAAATGCATGCACAAAACACAGCGATGGATTCTCCTAGTGAGAAAACGCCCAGCAGAACACACACACTAACACACACGGAGTCACTTTGTAGAACTATTTCATCCTTATTATTGCTGTTGCCTCTCTACGGTTATTAATCCCCCACATCAGGGGTCTTTGAAACATTTCCGTCTGGGAACCAAGCTCATTAAAACTGCACTCATGTGGGCACCGACCAGAAAAAAAGCCTTCTGAAACAATCTGTGACTTGATGCGTTGTTAAAGGCAGCAGAAAAGTTTTGAAACTTTTGTTTTTCACCTCGAACCAAACACACAAAATCTCAACACAGTTCAACTTCTCACTTCTTCTGTTAATTTCTTGTCGCTTTTAGTATATTTGATTAAGATATTTTGGGCATATATTTTACAGGCACATTGTGCCATTTCATAGCACAATCAAGTAACTATATAAGCTTCAGTTGTTAGAAAATCTATGCATATGTCAAACATGACTTAAAAGAGATTTGATTTCATGATTTAATGCTCTAAAATTAGACTTCTGTTTCTTTAAGAAGCTCCTTCTCTTTCTGACAGGCCACTACCTTCACGTCATCATGACAATACTCCTCCATTATGCTGTTTACAATGATTCTTAGGAGTGTTTTACTGGGAAGAAGTTCGAATGATAAGCTCAGCAGACCCATCCGTTCCATCAGGTGTTTGCTAGTTGCTGCTGCCACTAGTCTGCAGGAGTAAAGAGGGAAATGGGTGGGGGACGAGTGCTTGTCTGTGGACTTTGGCTCCAGAGGAGCTTGGTGGAAATAGCCGGTGCTTTGCATGAGCAAGTGATTAGGCTCCTCCGAATGGCTGCTATGTGAGATTTAAGGATTTCTAAAATATGCATGAAAGAATCAAAGTAAGACTCCAGGTATATTTTGGATGAGGGAATAATGTTATGATATGAAGTTCAACATTTTTTTTTTTTCTATAATAAAAATCCCAATAAATTACAGCAAAGTTTGTCGCTGTATTAGGAAAATACTTGAAAAGGTTCTCCAACCTATGAAGGTCTGAGATATTTATTTTTTCCTTTATCTGAATAACTTTGGATTTAAATATCAAGAAAATAATGCTAAACTCCACTTAAAGTGTCCCAGTATACAAGTGAAGTGAGTACACCTCTGTGCAATAGCACTGAAATGTCATCAAATGCATCACATGCCGTAATTGCATCATTTCCCAGTTGACAATAAACAAAACCAAAGAATTAAAGTTCAGTTGAACAAAAGCCAGTAGTGCATCTTATCCCTGACACAAAAATAAAATACATATACTATATATGTATCTGTATGTATATACAGCTCTGGAAAAAATGAAGAGGCCATTTAAAATGATCAGTTTCTCAGATTTTACTTTCTATCGGTATATGTTTGAGTAAAATGAACATTTTTCTTTTATTCTGTAAACTGCTGACAACATTTCTCTGAAACTGTCAGGATCTGTGTTTTCTGTGTGTTTATTTTGACTTCTCTGTGTCCTCTGTGTTCTCCGTGTTGTCCTGTCCTCCCCTTGATTGTTCCCAGGTGTGTCTTGTTCCCTTGATTGCCTCCCTGTGTATTTAATCCCACCTGTGTCCTTTGTTCCTCGTCGGGTCCTCGTCTGATGTTCGCCAGTCTGTGTCCATTCGTTTGCCTCGCGCTACCTGTGATGAGCCCCTGTGTTTCCGCTCAGCAGTGCTGCCCTGGTTTTTGGACTGTTTATCTCTGTTATTCTTCATTAAATCATCACTTCTTCATATTTTACCTGGGTCTCCGGCGTCTGCCTCACCTCCACCACCACACTTCATGACAGAAACTCCAAAAGGAGAAATTTAATTTAATTAGTGGCTTACTTTGATTATTCTGGTATTTAGCAAATAAAGAAACTTTAGTTCTCCAAACTGAGCTAAATCAGAAAAGGTTTAGCTTGATGCCAGACAGTGAGAAAACAGAATATGTATTTTTATACAATACAAAAGTCTGTAAATATCTGGTTTCACTCGTATGCTGCATTACTTGAATCCATCCTCGTAGCTTCCGGGACATTTTATTGAGGGAGGCAGACAAATACAATAAAAAAGGAAAGAGAGCCCGAATATGGAAGAAGACATCTCCAGAAATGTTAGTAAGTTAGCTTAGAAATGTGCGAGTCTTCAAAAATAACTGTGAATATCAAAATAACACAAGGTAAATTTCAGAAAAAGGTTATTTATTGCACCGAGTTTATGCTATGGGACTTTATAAGGCCATATCCTGTGAAATGAGAAGAATTTTGCACATTTGTGTTGTCTAATGTCAACTGTATGGATCTCAAGTAAAAGAAAAGTATAGATATTCTTTCTGTATATAAAATCTACAATTTTCCAAAGTATGGAGTCTAATTAAATTCTATACAACACACTAAATGCCCTTTATGAAGTGAGATAACAGATGATAATACATATTTCAAGCAATCAGTACTAATCAAGGTTGACTTTAACAGGAAAATCGCTGCAATAGATGTTGCTTCAGTCCTAACACGAGTACATAATTTAGGTTTTAGGATGGAACGGGCAGCAATAATAGCCTAAATAAATCAGGTTGTACTGTAAGAGTATAAGAGAATCAATAAGATTTTTGAAAGAGCAATCCTTGAAATGATTGTAAATAAATGTTCAACATTCCCCAAAGTCCAAACAGTCAGATAATATGAATTCAGTGCAACTGCTGTCAAATTCAACAAGGTTGATTGGTTAAAAAAGTTAACCTGAATGATTAATGGTCTTGTTATTATAGGTTCCCTACCGCCTTAGAGAGTGGTATATGAGAAGGTGGAAAGGAGAAAAAGAACATAAAATTGAAAAAGACAGAAAATGAAGGAAATGTGAAACAATTTCAAAGCCAACAAGACAAAAAGTGCAATGCATAAAAATGGATGAGAACAAAGCAAACCTGGAGGCAGCTCGGTGATTCTGAGTTCAGGCTTCTCAATTCAGAGGTACATTAGATGCAGCATCTGAGAAAATTGTAGACACTGAACCAATGTCAGAGGAGGGTAAATTATTTTCACCTCTCCACATGTTTTTCATTGTCTTTTTTTTAAGTCCCTAAGAAGCCCATAAATTGACATCAAAACTAGTCATAGTGGAAGTTTGAACTCTTGAAAATTTTATGACCTGCTCTATGGTAACAGTATAAACACTTCTAATGCCGAAATATCATATATGCAGCAGCTTGCACGTGGTTAGTCCACCGTTTTTCTCTACAAAAATAAAGAGAACATGGCTGCTACATAATAAGGCTAATGAGCGATGGCCATGAGGTCTGGGCTTTTGCAAAAAATGTTCATTCAATATTTTCTTAACTCAGGACCGGGCAGCCTAAGGAGAGAAGCCTAGGCTTCCCTCTCCCCAGCCACTTGGGCCAGATCCTCCAGGAGAATCCCAAGGTGTTCTCAGACCAGCAGACTCTCTCCCTTTCTTTCCTGGGCCTTCCTCTGGGTCTCCTCCCACACTAGAAAGTGTCCTGAACACCTGACCAGGGATTTGTCCTGCAGGCGTCCTAACAAGACGCCTGAGCCAACTGAACTGGCTCCTTCCAATGTAGAGGAACAGGAACTTCACTCCCAGGTAAATGTCAAAAGTAAAACATAATTACTCAGGAACTTAACAATGTTTTTTTTGTTTGTTTTGTTTTGCAAAAAATACAAAACAAAACAATGTTTTTTGTTGGCAAAGCATCAAAATTTGATTTGAACATAAATGAATAGCCACAGTCAGAACACAGTTAAGTTAGTATTTACTTACAGTTTGAGTGTGAGTGGATACAGATTTGCATGTTTGTGTTTCTTGAATTATGCTTTACTGTCAGCATTTTAGCTTCATGCAGTTTGGAAACGCTCACACAATGTTGCCAAACTCCAGCGCAGTCCTTTTAACTAGTGTAACAGAGATTCCCTGCTATAGGTTTGTTAAAATGTGTTTTCTGTCACCATGTTTACCCTGGAAAATTGGAGTGACTCACAAAACGTTCAAAAGACATAATTCATTTGTGCTAAAACAGCATCTACTTGTTCTGTTTGCATGATATGATATGGCATTTTCATGGTTTGCTGAGCACAAATTTCCTTGTAATTGGTTTATTTTGCTTCTAGCGAGTGCAGTGACCCTTGTTGTTTGTGACTGTATGTACATGCAAGAGAGCAGATACATGTATTGTTAAAACAACAAGTAACTGTAACTTTAGTAATTTGTAATTATTTAATGATCTCACAGTATTTATGTTGAATTTCTGTTCTTACTGTGTGCACACTATGTTGTTCTTTGTCCTGTTTTTATGTATGGCATATTTATATCTTGATGCAAATTTACTTGTTTTGATTGCTTGTTACTTTGCTGCAGTTGCACAAAATTTTCCTCATTGTAGGACAATAAAGGATAATATTCTACTCTATTCTAATACCACCACACTGTTAAAAAAGTCTAAAATTTTTTGCAAAATATATTATATTCTTACCATGTTTCTGGCAACCATAGAATTTTACCATATAAATACGGATCTTGCCATATTTACAAGGTAAAATTCTGGCAAACGGCGTTATATTTTGCCGTATTTTACCATTAATTAGAGACTTTTCTTTTTCTTTTCTTTTTTTTACAGTGCACTACATTTATGAAATGAATACATCTTGTATTTTTATAACATTACCTCTACAAGATTGAGTTTATTCTATTTTGGTAATGTTTATCAAAACTAAAACCGCTGCAAAACAACTGTTAATTATTTATTCTGCTGTCCTAAGATAAAATCAGTGGTTTATGTGCAGCTTATTTTACATCAACATTTTGTCTAATTAAAATTATATTAATGCATTTTCTGCAATAAATGTAGCGTAATTATACAGTGCAGAGAATTAGAAACAAAACGCTTCTCCTGAAGTTTGTATTTAGAGTGATGCCTCAAACATTTATGTGAGTAATGTTTCTGTGAAAGAGTGGAGCCATTAGTACATTAGCGCTGTACAGAACAGATGCTCAGAGAGGCATCAAAAGATAAGACAAACGCACAGTGCTCACAAAGACAAGGAAGAGTGTAGAACTAGATTCACTTTTTGCTGAACTGAAATCAACAAAAAGTGTAGCAAGAAGGACCTTTGCTTCTGCTTAAGTGCAGAACTGAGAATCAAAATAAAACTTGCCTTTTGTCCTCAGACATAATTCATAGGAACCATTTAATGCATCAGGTTGACGCCTTGAAACTGTTCTGTCATATTAACAGCTCTCAAGAGGTAAGTTTTTTCTTTTCCAGAGTGCATTACTGCTGAAAGCTGCTTGATTGGAGAATTAAAAAGACAAATTTTAACACTGAAAAACTAGTCATGTGGACCTCAGTAGAAAAAAATTCAAGAAAGAACAAAATGACACAACAGGATGAAATTAAGCAAGAGTACAAAAGTGGAATTAGAATTAAATACCTACTTACAACTCATGCATGCAACAAGGATAATCAATCTTCTGGTTAGAATTAAAAATTAATAGTTTTTTTCTCTTCACAGTGGTATGGCTGCTGTAAGACTGTTTCCCATCAGCTATGTTTGTTGATGTTTTGATTGAAAACAATGTGCTTTGCGGTTTTGAATGTGATGAAATGAAGGGCTGTTTGTACATCAAGTACAGTGTGTTGCTTCAGACTAGCTCCCATTCTTAATAGTGTATGTATGCTGGGATTGATAATGTTCTGCTAAATCATGAACCGGTACTTTACTTTTACATGACATCTTTTATATAAAAAAAAGTTTTCTTAATAAAAGATTAACTGACTATGTTTGACAACACTGGAAATGGGCAGACACGTCCAAGTGCATAACATGAGAATTCACCTCTCAGATTGATTTTTCAATTAGTATTTCAGTGGAGCAAGTTCAGTTTGAATTGGAGGCAACTTCTATTACATCAAGTATGGCATAATGAAGCATACACAGGTGTGATATTGAGTGGAAGCCACGGGTGAAAATGTGCAGTACCAGTGCATCAAACCCAACTTTCTAGAGAATCTTTAGAGGGATAGAGGAAGTGTGAACCAAAAAGGTTGCTGTAAATCAAAAGGTGTGATGCAAGAAGAAGGACAGATCCGTAATATTTTTTAAAAAAAACTAAAAAACTGATTTTTTTTTTAAGTTAAAACTTCTATCTCACATTTTGACCCTAATAAACACACGATACACACAAGTATATGCACACAAGAGCATATAGAAATCCTAGACTGCTTGCACACACATCCACACATACAGATTGTGATGAAAGTGTTACCTCAGCATTTTCCAGCTAAATGTACTCATTAGCCTAGTTGCACATGGCTGCCTGGGAAAACAACAAAGTCAGCTCGAGAAAGCAGAGAGCATTCATCTAAGAGGCTGTCAGAGAAGGAGACAGAGAGCAGAGGTCTCAAACAGCACAACCAGAAAATTGTGGCAGCATTATATATGTTCAAAGGATTTTTTTTGTTTTTTTTACTTTAGATGGCACTATATAAATTCTTACCATATTTTTATATATTTTCTTATATGCCATAACAGACGTGTCAGTTTAAATTAGCACTGCTAGGGGTGCTAACAAGCTTTATCTTCCATATTTTAAAGCGCTGCTTATTGTCTTCAAAGTACACCTCATTAAGAACAGGACCTGAACCAACTGGGCATGCTCTGTGTTATGTTCCTAAGGCAGCTAGCAACACTCAACAAATCATAGTCCCAGCTTTGACTAGGAATGCATTCATTTGAAGTAGAACATGATAATCTATGATGGGAAGAAACTTAATGTCATTGGTGAGGCGTAAACTATATGCAGTACCTTTTGAAAAATATAGCTTTTTTGCATTTTGTCATGTATTTATTGAGAATTTATACAATAGATAAAGAATCTGCAACCTGCTACCCTGGAGCATAATGTTCTGTCCGGTCAGAAAGCAAAAGAGTAACTTTTTTCTTTTGGTGAAAGAATAGGGTTATACTGTAAAATCTCCAACTGTTGCTTGAGGCTTGATCTTATCAGATTTAATGTAGTAACTGGTTATAGAATCTGCTGAGCATCTAGGGTCAGTCAACTCTTATTTGAATACTCGCTCCATATAAAAAATATCCTGCAACTGGTGCCTGATGAAACTCTTGGCTTTAAATGAACAGATCACCAAACACAAACAGAGATACACACGTGGAAAGAATGGAGCAAAAACAAAGAGGTATGCTCTGTGTGCAAAGCATTTTACTTACAAACCTTTCACATTTTCTTTCCTCTCCTAACAGTGACAGTGCAGGAACACTAAACCTTCTACTACTGTAAATTAGATCCCTGGAGACTTCTTGATCTTTGATGTCTAAACTGCAGACAGGGTTGAGAAGGCCAACACGGGTGTTTTCTTATCCCATAAGAATAGGAAGGTGGCAGGGAATTTAGCGGAGGTCTTTTTCTTGGCAAATGTTGAAGCAATCATTAAAATGCACAACCTTTACAGGATAGTTGGACATCTGGAGGAGTTCTCTTTGGTTTTCACACTCTGATCTGCATTGTGAAACACTTTATTGCTAAACAATATTGAAGAATAGAGAGAAAAAAAGACATGAGTAATGCTGCTCAGGCCCATGTTCCTTCAATGTAATGTCTCAATGCGTGCAACCTGTTATGCTCTTATACAGATTTCTTTGGTACACATTTAATGTTAAAGCAGGGGTAATTTTCAAAATCGACTTTTTGAGCTTTATGTCATGTTATAATGTCATTCCTTCATCAAACACATAACCAGTGTGCTCCTTTGACTCATTCATGCATCTCTCAGAAATCCTTTTAATCTCTCATAGTAGTCATTCGGGGGTCCCTACATGCCTCCTCATACAATGCGCCACCTTTTTATCCAAAGATGGTGGAACTGCATGTCTGGTGAGCTTATCATATAAACTACAGTGCTCCTATTAATGGCTGTAAATGGAATCGATGGATGGTACGGAGAAGCATTGTTGTTATGACGTGCTAATAAGAGTGTTGGAAATAAGAGGAGGTTCTTAAAGAGACAGAGGCCAATCTGACATTGTAGATATGCCATAATATATATAATGTTATGCCATATATCAGATGGCATAATATCAGAACAACCATTCATGTTGTTCTGTAACAACATGAAAGGGTTATAAACTTCTTATAACCCTTTCATGCATGAATTATGATCTTTTATGTCAGGATTTTTCCCCAAGTGTTTTTGATTTTCTCAAGGTATCAAAAAAAGGTGGGAAAAATTAAAATAAATAAATAAATAAAATAAAAATTCTAGGATTTTTTTTTCTAGGTGATCAGTTGTAACTTTCTCCAAATACAAAGTTGGTATAGTGGTATTAGTCTTTATGGGTTACTTGATGTCATGACAATATTTTTTATTTTTTACCTAAAAGACTCCTCTACAGTAGAAGGAAGAACTGAATATTTCTGAGTTGCTTTTTTGTCTGTCTGCCATATTGCATTTTATAAAAATTTATCGCACTTGCAGTGAATGCCCAGTGATTGATAGTGTATCGTATGATGCACTAGTGTCCACTTCAGTGGTCTGTGTGTTTTTACCACATAAAAATTTAAAAGAAACACGAGAAAATGGCATTTTGATACCTGCCCACTTCAGAGACCCCTATGCATGAAAGGGTTAAGTTGTTTTTGATATATGCAGCAATTTTCATAACAACTGAATGTAAAATAGCTACTTGACTGTGTTATGAAATGGCACTATGTGCCTTGAAAATACATAATAGTTCTACTTTAAGCAATTAACTATAACACTATAACCACTTACAGGCAGAGCAAATTTAATCATTAAGTAAACATTAAGTAGAGTGTAAGTAAAGTATAATTAAATGCCCTGGGCACAAGATCCCCTTATGCTATCTAATGAACTTTATTTTATTTTTTGGGTGTGTGATGTTAATAATGTGTTATTTGTGTAAAATAGTAAAATATGTTTTTAAAAGTTCTATAGCTTAAAATTGCTGAATAGGGTGACAAATTCATCCCCATTCAAATTAGATCAACCAGTTATGGTGTTGGATAGATTGTTAGTTTTGACTGCATGTGTGCCCCAAATGTAAATGCAATCTACACCATGTAATAAACCAAAGTTGATGAGATCTTATAAAAGACAAGTGGGAAGTTTTCAAATCAGGGACTCTGACAAGAATGTAGGCTATGACTGTTGACGGATCGCGGTGGAGAAAAAAAACACTGTGAATCACTGCAGTAAAAAGCAACTAACTATAGTTAGTATTAGTATATTCCATTTACCTAAGTAGATGAAACGTAAGCACTGAAATGAAGTCAGATCCATCTAAATTGAACAAAGTAAAAATACAATTTCTGTGTGAAGTGTTTTTCTTATTTTTCTTCAGTTCTGTAACAACGTTGTAGTGTAGCGGTGGTGCATTCGGAGTCATTACTCTTGATTTATTTTAGACACTAGCCTCATGTTCTTTTAGATACAAGACAATGAATTACAAATAATTATTTGAAGACTTTAAATCGAGCTTAGGATCTTTGCCTTCAGAAAGATTTATGTTTTGGAAAAACCAAAGACTTCACTGTGTGAACACTACAATGCTTCAGAAAGTGTGCCGCACTTAAATACTGTTAATGCATTATACAAAGTCGCTGTTGTAACCATTCCCTCTATTTCACTCTCAGTGATTTGGGATTTAAAGATGGGTGCGCTTACTTCATGCAGGAGAATTATATTTATTTATTTTACAATTAAGAAGAACATTGTCACTGCTGAGACCCAGTGGTGGCACGATAATTGAGGAGTTCAATTTATTCATTCTCATTACCCCTTAATGTGCTGTATATATAATCTTTGAGTGCTGAGCTGGAGACGCAAACAAGCTCACAGTAAAATGTTTTAATTGGCCTGTTCTATTTCCATTTCAATAAGAGGTCCCCTCCTCTCTCCTCTTCCCTCTGCTTTTGTCCCCTCCACTTCTCTCAAGCTGTCCTGTCTGATATGTGACACTTTGGCTCCCTCTCCTCTTCCTGTTAGTGGATCGGCTCAATCCATAATTTGGAGCTGAGTGCGAAGACATGAGTGTATGTGAGTGTGGGTTTTTGTACAACTGGATGGAGCAGGACTAAACTAACACAGGAAGTTGAAGGAGGAAGAGATGGCAAGATGAAAGGAGAGACATGAAAGGAGATTGGAGAAAGAGGGAGAAGTTTGGATTTTATGAATACTACAACAGAAGCTCTGAAAACTGAGCCCACTTCTTACCAGAGGCTGACACCATCAAAACTGTAATTCAGTGAGAATGACTAAAATAACCATCAGTGGAAAACAACAGTTCTGAAATTGAAGTTTCAGAATTCATTTACTTACAATTAACAAGTAAATCAAATAAGCAATTTTCACCATCAATTTGTCAATATTACTTTTGCTAAGACCTTGAGGAAAAGGTTTTGGTTCAGTACGACGTGTTAATCTCTTTCATCGCCATCGGTGATGAAAGAGATTGTCATTTGAGTTTGTCAGTACACCTGTCAACAACACCTGTAATTCATTACTCAGCTGTTGAAGTGTCTCTTTTTTTTATTTATTTAAAAAGTCCCTTTGTTGTAAATGGGATAACTAGGGAGTGAATGAAGAGCAAATGCTAGAGAGAAAAAGATAGCAAAATAGTAAAAGTATTATAAACTAAATCTCCTGTCCTGCAGCATAGCTGAATGCTGTAGATACAAAGCAACCTGTTGCTGCAAGTTACTAGCCAGCTGTGTTCAAAAGGAAAAAAAAAATCAATCTTTCATGGTAGTTAATGGAAGGTTGTCTCAAAACAAACGTTTACAACAAGGAGCAAGAATCGGTGCATCTGTTGATAAACACAGTAGGCTCGCTATGCTTTTATGGGAACTAATTCAGCCAGCTAATAGCTGACTTAATAGCTGACTTAAACCTCGTCAGGCTCCAAAATGGCAGAGAAGACAGTATCCAGG
This sequence comes from Brachyrhaphis roseni, assembly GCA_903066815.1. NCBI lineage: Eukaryota > Metazoa > Chordata > Actinopteri > Cyprinodontiformes > Poeciliidae > Brachyrhaphis > Brachyrhaphis roseni. The sequence continues at coordinate 82,479 of CAEFZY010031256.1, forward strand.
CAGAAGCATTTTTAACAGGATATGTATAAATACATTTAGCTAGCCATTAGTTCTCAGAAGGTCTTCCAAGGCGGTGTTAAGACTTTAAAAAAAAATTACAATATCTTTAAAAATTACCAAAAGGCTCTATGGAGTTTTAGTTCAATCTACTATCAAATAAGGAATGAATTAAGGAAATTTTTAACACACAATGCTACATGTGTAACAAAATAGTTTTAAATATAACCATAAAGATCCATTAAATCAGATGTTTTAGAAAGAAGCCAGTAGAACTCATGTAAAACTTGTTTTTTTTTTCTCTTTAGTCTTATGCTTTATATTATACCAAGCAAAGCATATTTTTATAATGTATAAAGGAGTGAATAAACAAAGCTGAAGTCATTATAACAATCAAGATGTGGCTTTTCTTAATCAGATGTATTCATCTGATGCATGTATAGTTGCCTTCATCTCCTCTCTCAGCTACAGACTTGATTATGACAAGTTTTTGATTAGATATCACTCCAATAGCTCGCACACACATCTGTGCGCACGCAATGACACGTTCACTTCTTCAGGCCTAATTAAAGGAACTGTGATGACAGGGCTTAAGGTGTGATGTACACTTATACACAGAAGTCAGTTTCACATCCGCAGTGTGTATTAACAGGTCTGGGAAAGGCAGAGCAGCGATCCGAGACAAGTGTCCACAACTTAGCTTGAAGTATATGAAGAGATGTGGGATCACCGTGTTTGCTGGAAGAATAAGGAATCTAAATGAGAAGAAAGTTTTAATTGGCAGCTGATTTTTAAGCTGTCAGATGAAAGTAAGAATTAATTGTGGTTGTTTAAGTGACAGTGATGCATGATTTTGCAAAGTCGACTGCGAAGAGAAGACTGAGAGACACTCTGGTATGAAAACTGAAAGACTAATATGGTGTTTTGAGATTTCTTTTTCATTATGTACAGGTTTTGATTCTCTGTTCCAACAAAGTGTTTAATAAGTACTGTGTTTATTGTATAATAACTGCATCGAGGTCACACTGCTAGGTTGTGCACATGTGCAATGTGTTGCTGCAAATCTGTAATACTGTATATCTCCCCTTTATTATGCAGTCATTTCTGCTCTACCAAATTCAAGTAAAGGCATTTAGTATCTGACGGTGGTGTTGAGTACAGACTACAGCATATTCTCCGCGAGAAAACTATGCCTCATTTTTACCACAATGCAGAGTGATCTTACAACACTTAACTATACCTTTGGGTTTTTTCATACAGTGTCTTGTGGTGTGATTTGACTTAAATAATCATAGTTTTCTCTTCAATTTCACTTTCTTTACTAAAAAAACAGGTTATAATTTAAATAGTAGAGTTCCTTTGTTTACTGTTCCTTGCTGGGTGGATAAACGAAATCACAAAGGCACCAGAAATGTTCAGGTTTATATCTCCTGTCACTCATTCCCAAATAGTTTTTCTCCTTTAACTTGATTTGACTTTCTCCCCACACTTCTTGCAAATTGCATATGCAAATTCCTGGTACAGAACCTCAGAAAACTCTGGGGTAATTTTAACTGCGGTCAAGCAGCCCAGAGCGGGGGGCACATAGCATCCGAAATGTTCCCTACATGTTTTGCTTCCAGCATCACTTGGCTCACCATGTATTCACTCTGAATAAATCAGTGGAAACAGTTGTGCACCAGACCCTGTGAGTTCTTGAGCTTACGCCCAGTCCAAAATAACCTTTGGCTGTAGAGCCATTTTTTCTCTGAATTGTTTTGCTTCTAACCATCTTTCTTACCCATCTCAACATGACTCAGCGTCTCCAGACTGGCACAGATGAGGCATCAGATGGTACAAAGGCATGTTGAAAGGCAACTGTTTCACATCTTTCAACCAAGAATTCAAGAATAATTCACCCCCAAAAAAACTTTTAGTAGCTACAAGTCCAGCACAAATGTGAGACATACTGTCCCTTCCCAAGTAACCTGAAATTGACTGATTTATTAAAAAATGACTGACTGTTTTCCATTGTGGTCAAATGTTATCAGCCACTGCTTGCTATCAATGTAACAGAGATAAAGAAGAAAATGTACACTCAAAACTGGTAAATTTTAGATTTAAACAAATGTTTTCAAGTTATTTGTTTTATTATTGTTTTATTTGACCATCTATAACCAGTCTTAACTACTGGAAGACCAACAGAACCAAGAAGTAGATTAAGTATTGAAAAGCAACAAATTGTCAAATATATATATATATATAAACAGATAAGAAACAAATTCAATGGTCACTATAGGTTTGGGAGTCAGATGAGTCCATATAATTAACCACAAATCAAGTAAACATTGAACAGTAAATATTCTAAGGAGTGGCTGGCTAAAAAACCCAAATTACTTCCACAGAATATGAAAATTAAATCAGCATATATCAAAACTTTCCAAAAGTCAAAAATATGTGATAATTTCTAAACTCTGAGAAACTCAGGTTTGGGTTTTCAGAATTAGATGTACTGTATGCCATGATTATCTAAATGAACAGAAATAAATGTTTTGAAATTTTATAAAATATGTATCAGTTTCTGCAACAGACTGGCGACCTGTCCAGGGTGAACCCCGCCTCTCGCCCGGAACGCAGCTGGAGATAGGCACCAGCAACTCCCGACCCCATTAGGGACAAGGGTGAACAGAAAATGGATGGATGGATGGATGGATGTATCAGTTTTTACAATCAAACACTGTTAGTACATTAACCTTTGCATAATAATCTGAGTTGTTGTTTTTCTTTTTTTTAGATGTGTCCAAGTAAAGTGTTTTAAAACTATTTGAGATGAGGATTTCTCCTCGTGAGTGGCTCTTTGACAACAGTTCAAATATATAATGCCATACATATACGATCGATGCGTCCTGCCAGGCCATTCTGTGTTGCTGATCAAGCGTTTGGGTGATGATTGATCTGTGGCTGATTTCAGCAGACAGGTTGGTGGGAAGAAAAAACAAAGAAGACAAAATACTGGAAGGAAGCTGAGA